>JASDQU010099772.1:361364-371798 GCA_032191745.1 Picea mariana | reverse complement strand
CCCATCGAGTTTCACCTTCATCTCTTGGTAAATCCCCATCAGGAATTACCATTAAGACAAGCTCCATTCATTATTGAAATCCCCTCTTCTCCTCCCGAATACCTTTCGAACCCATTTGAAGTTTATTAATATTTAACATTTAATTATTTTTTTAATATTTCGAGACTTAGGCCCATTAAGACTTCCCCATCGGATTGGGCTCCTCCATTGATTTCACTTACCATGTCTTCTACCTTCCATCAATTTTTGGAATCTGACCGTTAGGATGGGTTTTCTACACATGCATAATTTTCAAGATGGATTGTTTTAGTAATGTTTCGAGTGTGAGACTTTAGGATTGTATTATTATTTGATTTTTATTTTATTTTATTTCTTTTTGTTTTCCTATTTTTACTACGATTATTGGCCAAAATTTCTATGTGAGCCCTAGGTCCTATGCCTCCTCTTGTTCCTTACACAAACCAATTAAGGGAGTTAAAACAATATAAACCATTCAAGCTAAAATTATTTGATGCATGTGGGATAATGTTTTAGGGTTGAAGATTGATAGTTCAGATTCCCCCATGAGAAGATGAAGGGTTGTTGAGAATCGAATTAAACGGTCATATCTTAATCTATAGGAGTCCAAATTAGGCCCATCATACCTATTTGGAAACATATTGAGTAGGAAAATGCATTGGAGGATAAATCCAGCCCAAACCGATGACAAAAAATCCTAGAAAATGAAAAGAACAGAGGGTCACAAATTTAATGGAAAATGGACTATGCAATGTTCAGAAGGACATATATTGAGCTCCTGAAGACAAAATCAGGCCCAATATAGCTTGTCGGAAATCTAGCAGAGCGGAGAATGTGATGGAAGAACTAGTATTAACAGGTTGATAGCATAAATCCACATAAAATGCAAAGAATATAAGAGGCCCAATTTTAATTAAAAATGGCATGTGCAATGTTTAGAAAGTCATAACTGGAGTTCTAGGAGTTGAAATCAGACCTACAATATCATGCTAGAAATCTTAAGCATATAAGAAGAATATGGAATGATTGTATTCACCAGAATGGCACAAAAAAATGCCTTGAAAAAATTGAAGAGTAGAAGAAGATACAAACGAGGAGAGTTAATGATGTTTTTAATAAATATCACTCATGAATAACATATATAACGAGATTAAGCTACACAAGTCTCCTTAAATTATGTGTATAACACTTATATATTAATTTACAAAAATGTAATGGAAATTCCAGACGAAAATAACCAAGTGGAGAGACGTAATTGTTGGTAATTGTTGGTTGTTACAAAATATGAAAGGAATTCCTTGTTTTATAAAAGTAATACCACATAATGTAATAAGGTATGTTTCCCATCATTTGATGATAATACTATTATATCAGTAATGAATACTAGAAGGAATTACGAGATCATAATTGTTATCAAATGTGATTGGGACTACTCTATCGATGTGTTTGCTATTTAATATTTTATGAGTGCTTATCATATGAACTATCTATATGTCCATTATTTGGAATACTTACGTTGTTATGATTTATGGTGAATATAGTGATGATTTTATAGATCTTATCTGCAACTATTTGTGATCAGTTCTACAATTTCATTGTTTTATTACATTGTCGATGGAAATTGACTATTTCTTCTATCAATGATGTTATATAATACTTTATTCATTTAATTATATTTTCTCTTGCACATGATAGGTTAGAAGTAGTTATATTATATTATTTTTCTTTTGTTTTAGAGTAGATTTAGAATTGATAGGAGTTCTTTGGGGGGACAATTCACTGTCTTTTTCTTCTTTTTATTCACGCTGGCAACCAGGCCCACATACTAGTCAACAATGCTACCCAAAACGAGAGTAGGTCTAATCAGGACCTACCATCAGGAATTCTCCCTTACCTAATTGATAGGCCATTTTCACCCATCAATAGAAACCAAACTGGGATACCTATTTTCTAGATGAAAATATTCTAAATATTGAGGTAGAAGACAAATAGTTCCTTATAGGTATATCCCAGTGAGAAGAACTAGTAAAATTGAAAGGAGGTTCCTAGAGGGTGTAGTGGGGACACTTACTATCATGTAATACATAGATACACACTCTTTATCAGGGACAAAAAAACAGGTACCCAAGTCTCCTTTGTTATCGCCTCAATTTATCTCACAAGAGACATTCACGAAATTGTTTGGAATCATTATTAGTTGGAAATAATACAACATCATAATTCTACCTGGTGGCTAATTTACATCACCTTAAAGTGAAAGGGAAAAACCTTTGAAAGTGTTTTTTATACACTTGTGTAGCCTTCCTTCACCAACACTCATGATACATCTTAAGTGAATACACAGTTCTAGGCATTGATTAGGTGGCTCTAGGTTGATATGTAGGAAATATTTAAACTTTCATTCCATTAATGAAGAGTACTTGGACCTACTAAACTCCATTTTAATGATTGGGAACCTATTTTTAATGAATAACTTCATAGATAAGTTGGTTCTTCATGAGGCTTAAAAATTCCTTTTAAATTAAAGCCATGGGGTAGCATTTGAAGAAGAGACAATTTGGAAGGATATGCTAGAGGAATGCTATTGGAGATCATTTATCTTACTCTCTCATATCTAGTATTTTTCACCCTCATGCTTGTTTATGTTCTTTGCTAAAACAACATAGAATTCTTCATTCACCATTGTTAGGGAGATATTTCAAGAAGAAAAAGAACAAGGAAAGTGCTAGAGACCATTTGCATCCAACCATTCTCCCCAAGTGTTGCTACTCATTTTATTTTTTTTCTATTGGACTAATATATGAGTATTGTTGTTTCCCTCAAATATATTGTGTTTAAATAGAATTATTATGGTTAAATTTTTAATTTAGTTGCATGCATGATCTCTTGTTTTATATTTATGTGGTAACATTGCTGACAAAGAATGTACTCCTATGGTTTTGGGTTACAACCACAACAAAGAGAATGACCAAAAGACATAATTCAATCCAAAAATGGAATTCAAACAAATTGTAACTAACTTACTAACTTTGATAATAAGGAAGGAGACAAACCTAGATCCAATCATTTGGTATGTATCACTTTCTTGAAGCTTTGCTCCAATGCTCTTCTCCAACACTTTCTCCAATCATCTGTACACAAGGAGGAAAACAACTGCAATATATGTCATTACAAAAATAACTAACTTTCTAACATGTTAACTAAAATCAAGTCCATTAGTGTTTTAGATAATTAAATTCCTAAATGTAACAATTATAAACTGAAACACAAAGATGGATGAGAAAGAGAGCTCTTTATTGATTAAAAATAAATGTTAGGGAATGTTACAACATGTAATTGTTGCGATGTTGTTCCAGAGTCGACATCCAAGTTCCTCCACCTAATCCAATGAAGATCACTTAAAAATACAACTTATTTTCTCAAACAATTTTGAGAAATAGAAGTGGTCTCTTTTTCACAAGCTAAAGGGAAAGAAGTCTACTAGAAATAGGGGTTTCCATATATGAGAGGGATAATTCACAGACATGGGATAAGGGGCTTGCAGACTCTAGCAAAAAATGGCTATCATAATGATGCTCTCGTGAGTGATGATCTTGCCTCTACTCATTGTCTCCTTTTAATACTATAAATAAGTGGTTACAATAGTTATCCATGGGAAATAGGGGGTCAAGAACTAGTGGAACCCGTAAAACCTGCCCGAAATTTAGCAAAATTGTATTTTTTGAGCCAAATAAATGTATACGTGGGATAATAAAGAGAAAATTTCATATGTATGTAGGATGCATAATTGATGATGATGATGATTAGCGTCCACTAATACCTAATTTGTCTATTGGACCTTAAGAGGGTAAGTGATTACTTGTGATTCTTTCGAATTTTGTTTCTGTGCTCGAAAAGCATTAAAAGAAGGTTTCCAAGATCACCATACTTTTGTTGAGTTAAGAGGTTAGGAAGGTTGGTAGTGTGATCAATATTTTGAAAATGAGATCTAATATGGGTATAGGCTGGACAATCTAAGAGAAAGATCTTTTCATCTTCAACCTTCTTAGTGTCACAAAGGTGACACACTCTTTCATCCCATGGCGTTTTAGGAATTGACCAACGCCCAGTTTCACTATGGAGCTTGTGAGAATTNGTTCTTATCTTAGCAATGCTTATTTTTTTCTTTACACTTGGCAAAACAAATAGATAATTTTGATCTTCTAGATTAGGGTTGATTACATCTTTATAATACCTTAATTTTCTTTTTTCCTCTAACTCTTTATCACACCACATTGTTTCCTTAAATTTTGATTTGACGTTTTTCTTAATAGTATCTTTATTCTGCAAAATGGTTTCTTCCATTATTCCCCAATAGTGTAGCCAAGATTGGGCGTCTTTATGCCATCCTCGCTTGAGTCGATGGTGGTTATGACTTGATTTGGAAGCAATTTTAGGTAGCCTCTTGTCTTCCATGTTGTTTAACTTTTTCTTATGCATTAGGTATCTAGTCATAGCCATGCTCTTAATAGGGGAGAGCATGATTTATGAGGAGGAATAAAGGGGGATTGAGTCTGCAAGTATGAAAATGGAAATTGAATCATGCTAATAGGGAATCAATGCATATAGGTGGAAAATGATTCTATAGAAGATACCCATTAATGTGTAAGGTCAGAAGAGAAACTGATGACTAAATCTTTTTATAAATCCAGGAGGTGAGTATGCAGTGGGCCCAATTAGAGTTAGCCGAACACTGGTCCAGAACATAACCTACAACAAAAAACAAGTAAGAGTATTTTCTTCTCGAGGTGTTCATACCCATGCTTAGGCATACCAAAAGCATGGAATTTAAATCAGGTACATTTTGGATCCATGAAATATGTATATAATTAATGATAATGGCCACTAAAATGAGTAGACAATGGATCCACGTAAAAATAGATCATAGCCTTGAAGAGATACACAATGGATATATGCCTTAGAATCATAGGAGGATATCTAGAAACAAGAGATGTACAAACTGATCCTCCACAAGTACCAATGTCATAGAAAGGAATTGGTACTGTCTAAAGCAACTTAGGAAGCAACATAAAACAAGTGATTCTACTACAAAACTAAGGTCTTCAAATAAAATTGTCGATGGTATGAGTCTACATCATCTGAATAGATGTAATAAAGTCAAACATAGTGAGACACTATTTGATTATTGGTCATTGCTGTATACCATTAAAATGATACAACCCACCGATAATTATAATGGGCATAAAGGTACCTAGTACATTCTAGAAAATGTGAATAAATGAGCTAACATCAAACACTTGTATAATATATCTATCAAGGGACATTGATGTATTCCCACTATCATTAGTGATGGAACACACTAGTGATGACTGGAAGCCCTAAGGTACTAATAAGGAATCTTGGTCCCAATCCCAAAGAAAATGAGTCGAAGTCAATGGGAAGAGATCCACTAGAAGGAGGGGATTAAGGCATACCCCATCATCCAATAGATGGAACAATAGAAGGCTAAAGATTTGAAAGAACAAAGATGAAATATTGAATGGACATGCAATCAGGTACGTCTCTCACATGGACCATATGGAATAGTGCACAAAAGAAACCCTTTGAGCAACATTCAATAATGAAAACCATTGACAGAGCCAAGGAATTCCACTAATGCAGAAAATGGAACCCAAGGTATTGTACAAATCCCAAAGTGTGAATAAGGTATTGATGTCGAACATGAGGGAAACCACTTTGTCAGTGATCAATGATGGATTGTCACTTTCTAAGTGCAACATAACCTATCAATGATGAAAATGGGCCCAAGGTTCTACTCTAGGTCAAACTCTCATAGCAATGTGTCGTAGTCGACAAGAGTTGACCCACCAGTAAGAAGTCAATGGTAACCTTCCATAATGGCACGAGTAAAAGATAAACATACTTGTTGATTTTGAAACATACTTGACATACAAAAAGGCCGACATCCAAAGTCAAGAATTTTGAGGAGTGGGTGACACAGGCCGAAACTTCCCTTGAAAAAAAACCTAACACAAAAAGTGACTTGAGCAACATAGACTCAAGAATGAATGATGACATAAGTCTGGTACATGTGAGGAATCAATAGACTCTCCATAGTGACTACAAAGATAAACATATAGAGGAGTAAAGACTTAAAGAACGTAGTTTAGCTTCTTAAGGCCATACTAAACCCAATTTGTTGAGATGAATACTCAAAACTTAGTTCTTTGTTCAAGGATGACATGACTATTTCCAGACATAACTGAGAGCTGACACTTTCCCATCCTATTTTTTTATATTTGATTGTTTTTGTCTTTTTCATGTTATTAAATCCTGAAAAAGAATAAAATAATGTTATAGTACAGTGGATGAAATGAGTGTCGTGGGAAAGAAAACTAGTTCCAAGTGCCAAGAACATACCTATGTTCAATGCAAGGAATGTGTGTAGGATATGGACACTCAGGGGGATGCTTCCTCCAGGGATACAGGTGTCAAGTAACAAAGGAAATTAATGCAAGGATAAAAACTAAGATAATGCATAAGAAACATGATAAATGAGAGCAAGTTGAAGTCAACATTAGGCTCAAAGAGCAAGTGGGAAAGATGCAATGGAATTACAACTTAACACAAAAAATATGGAACCCCGTGAGGTATTAGCCATAATAATAATAAGAATAATTTATGAGGCTTCAATGCAAATTCATGGAATGACTAAATAAGTCTCCCAATCTTATAGAAAAATTATGGCATGGATGCCAAAATGGCTAGCAAGGTACTAACTAGAGAACCCATGAAGAGGAAGGCTCTACCACAAACAAGATGCCACTTTTAATAAGTTGGGAAAGTTTCATGTTTCTAGTAAGTGGGATCGACCCTAAGTAAAATATGAAAATGATACTAATAATGAAAAGTGAAAGTGGAAAATGACCTACCCTATATGTCAGTAATTGAGAACATTACCTATCAAAGAGTCAAATGATGGACTAAAAGGTTGGAAAAAACACACAAAAACACCTTGGTATGACATCCTTCCTGAAAAACTACACAATTAGACATTGTTTACACTTAAAATTTAGTCCATTAGGTGTAATTTCATGGTGAGGGAATAAAACTATCTACATAATTTTTTTGATTAAATAGTGAAAAATACAATTATTTACCATGTCATTTGTCATTTTTACCAAAATAGTGCATTTTAGTGGAAAATACCCCCAAACTTGCGTGGGTGATTATGGAATCAACTCTCAATGGAATCACATGTCGTCTAGACTAGGTAAGAGGTCACTCCTTTCTGTTCATTTTCATCCATTTAATTTCCTTTTTTCATCAAAAATTGATTTGGTTTCACAAAATTTCCAAAGGGACGAGCGTATACGTACCCTCCTTTGGCAGGGGGAGCATATTGGTGCCTTATATGGGATTTCCATCAAGATAGTGCACGTATATATGAACATGTCTCCTCTATAGCTCGCATACACGTCCATCTAAAGGAAAAAAAAAATGGAGGTTTAATCCTTTCTCTTTGATGAATTTTTTCATAATGGTTATTGAATGGAGGGAAAGATAGTAAAAGGAGATCAACATTCAGGTTATGGAAGAGCTAGAGGTGCTAGAAGCCCTCCAAAATTGCGGCTTAAGAAATTTCTTTGAAATAATGATTATGAGGGCCCAAAATAAATTATTGCAGGTCCTAATAGGATATTGGGAACCCGACAACGACGCTTTTATGCTAGATGGGAAACCTCTAAATCTAGGGGTTGAAGCCATATAATTCATAATGGGACTCTCTCAGTGAGGAGATGTAGTGAACCTCAAGACTTGAGGTGGTGCCAGAATGACCATCGAGGAATACATAGCCACCTACTTTTCCCTGGGTTCTTAGAAAGTGGGAAGTCAAGTCCCAATACGAAGCATATAAAGTCTAATATTTAAAATCATCTTATGTCCCATTACACAAATTGTAGGATTGACATCTCTTCACCAAGCATCTCAGCCACAAGTATTTTGGAGTAGAGTGCTTGAGACTAATAGTCTTCAATTGGAGCTCTTCACTATCGATGTGTATCAAGAATCAACTTACATACTGCAAGTTGGGGAGGATGAAGAAATTTGGGTATGGCAACATTCTATGCACTTTATTTTTTGAGAGAGTGTTATTTATTGGTCTACAAGTGTTTTTCCATCCAAAGAGGGTCAAAGAATTGTGTATGTCTCATTGCACAGAATTGATATTGCGACTAGGAGGCGAACGACTGCCTAGACCTTACAACAAAGAATTATTTCACTGGTGGTCGCAATAGGTGATATCTATCAATGACTATCCATATGAAGGGATAAACTACACCACGGACCCAGACATGCCAATACCTCTGAGCGTCACACTAGGAAAGATAGGTAACAACTTTTTAAGTTTTCAAGTTATATAATTTTTATGTATTTTATTCAAGAAATAACTCAATAAGAAAACCAAAAAGAACATATTTTTGGCATGGATCATAACTCTAACAAAACTTTCGAATGCAAAGATATTGAACTAGTATGACCAATGAGGTACCCTTGGCACAAGCATAGAGGATGAGATGAAAACCATCCTAAAAGAGATGCATATAAAGTGTTGCAAAACGTTCAAAAAAACCTAGATAGGCTTACCCAAATGCAGCTTAAAACTATATTCAACCTTTTCATTGCTTAGTTCACAATTGTTTGATTCTTTGACTTTGAACATTAATTATTACAAATATGTTTATACTATCTTATATTTGATTTTGTATAGAGTCAACATGTTATTTGGTTTTGTTTTTTTATTTATATTATTAAAAAAAAAATCTTATATTTGATTTGTATATAGCCAACATGTTATTTGGTTTTGTTCTTTTATTTATATTATTTAAAAAAAAATTGGGGTTGACATTGCTACGTCAACATTACCTCTACATATGTGACAATATCTCCCCTTACCTCTCAATACAATAATAAAATGTAAACTTGTAAATTTAACTAATATAAAATAAATTAAAAAATAATTTTAAATAAAACTTCAAAAACATATTTTTATAAAAATAATTTTAAATAAAAATAAAAATAAAAACATATTTTATGATGATGATTAATATAATTTATATTTATTATATAAATTATTAAAAATAAAAAGTTACATATTTAAAAGTATGGAAACTCTATTATTGCCGATTGACCAAAATAGGTTATTGTTATTGTTGAGTGGAAAAATGTATTCTCAAATTTCTTAATCATATGATATACAAGACAGAAAACATTGCCTAGATAATTTGGAAGATGATGGGAATGTTTGGTGTACTTTGTATATATGAAAAAAAGTCAAATTCCACTTGAGAATGCCTCTTGCGATCCAGAAGGAAACAATCTATCGTTATACTAATACGCAACACCTTCCCCATAGTAATGTCCCGTGTGGATAGCATAGTTTGTTATGAAAATTTGCAAGATAATCACCAATTTCATACAAATGAAATATTTATATATAATTTTATAAGATAACGGTTTTTCAATAATATGCGTAATAATGGTTATTTATTATTACGACAAGGAAGTATTTTTTAATATAAAAAAATATATATATTTAAAAATAAATAAAATAAATTAATAATAAATAAAATATTTAAAAATAAACAAAAAAAATTAATAAATAAAAAATTTATTAAATAAAAAATTAATATTTTATTTTAATTATTTTTTATTTATGATGATGATGATAATGATGATTAATGTCCATTAAGACCTAATTGGTCACCTTAAGAGGGTAAGTGATTACTTGTGATTCTTTAGAATTTTGCTTATGTGCTCGAAAAACATTAAGAGAAGCTTTCCAAGATCACCATACTTTTGTTGAGTTAAGAGGTTAGGAAGGTTGGTAGTGTGATCAATATTTTGAAAATGAGATCTAATATGGGTATAGGTTGGACAATCTAAGAGAAAGTGTTTTTCATTTTCAACCTTCTTAGTGTCACAAAGGTGACACACTCTTTCATCCCATGGCATTTTAGGAATTGACCAACGCCCAGTTTCACTATGGAGCTCGTGAGAATTTGTTCTTATCGTAGCAATGCTTATTTTTTTCTTTACACTTGGAAAAACAGATAGATAATTTTGATCTTCTAGATTAGGGTTGATTACATCTTTATAATACCTTAATTTTCTTTTTTCCTCTAACTCTTTATCACACCACATTTTTTCCTTAAATTTTGATTTGACCTTTTTTTTAGTAGTATCTTTATTCTGCAAAATGGTTTCTTCCATGATTCCCCAATAGTTTAGCCAAGACCGGGCGTCTTTATGCCATCCTCGCTTGAGTCGATGGTGGTTATGACTTGATTTGGAAGCAATTTTAGGTAGCCTCTTGTCTTCCATGTTGTTTAACTTGTTCTTATACATTAGGTA
>JASDQU010099772.1:339232-351172 GCA_032191745.1 Picea mariana | reverse complement strand
TCCTAGCATTAAAGTCTCCTAGCAGGAGGATATTACCTTCATTTTTCAAATTATAAATATCTTGTTCTAAATTATTATAGGGACAATTTTTATCTAGATTATTTTTCTTATAAAAAGTAGAATTAATAGGTGCAAAATAACAAATTGTTGTATACATCTTCTTAGCATTGGTGTCTGAAATTTCTATCCAAATGTATTGATTAAGAGGGTCAATCTTATGAAGTTGAATGTGAGGAGAAATGTTTTTTCTAGTATAACAAGCTATGCCTCTTATCCCTCTACAGTGGGATTTTTTGTTCCATGCTGACCACAAGACAAATCCTTCCATGTTAAGGACCTTAGAATCCTCATGCTCCCAAGTTTCAACTAGATAGATAATATCAATACCACTCCGGATCCAACTTATCATAGGACCTTTGCGCCATGGAAAGCCATGACAATTCCAAAAAAGGATCCCAAGGGTCCCAAATTCCTATTTATTATTATCCTTCTGGTCTCTATCCCTAACAATAGATTTTCAATTTCTAATTATTTCCCTAATCCAGGTGGATATCGGTGGCCACCCACCTTTTCCAGTTGGTTCAAAACAAATTTCTAGCATTTTTGATAATTTACTATTTTTAGCAGTTTTTCGGGTCTTGAACTTCCGGATCCGTTTTGAGGCCCTAAACAACGTTTTTTGGGGTACGTTGCGGTCACAAAACTTCATTGTGAAATTTTGTGCCATTGTTGTATTCCTCAGTTAGATCTTTCCAATGGGTTATCATACGCCTAAAACTGAGATCATATGCAAAAGTTACGACCCCAGGAAGTTGATGCACTGACTTACCCAAACGGGGCCCACATGACTTTTGGCGCTTCATCTCCTAGGGTTAGGTTTTGGATGTTTAGGGTTTTTGAAACTCTTGTTTATTGTAAAAAGGACTTGAGAGCCTCATTGTAATGATCTTCTTGTGAATGAGCGTAGCCGTCACATCTCTTCTCAGAGATAAGCCACCACCATTCCAACAAGCTTGTTTTCCGCTGCATTTTATAGTTTCAGCTTATTTCTTTATTGAATAGAAAACCAATTTTATTGTATCTTTGTTATTCCGTGTTAAGAATATGGTAATAATCTGTAGTCATTTCGTTATGCTAATAAAATCTGGATCAGTGGTATCAGGGCGGTCTTCTCCTTGTCATCTTAATGCATGTCCCCAACGAGGTAGGAGTATAAAGAGTTGGGTCTCGAGCTTGTTTCTCTTGAGGACAAAAGCTCTCGCACACCCAAGCGACCTCTCATGGAAGGAGAAAATAAAGATGATGGGACAAGAGATCCTTTCAAACTGTTGATTGAGGGAGCCCTCACGCAACAGAGGAACGAGATGATGGATAATGTCGCTCAAATCCTTCGGCGACTACCAACAGATGACACATCTTCTTCGAGCGGAGGCACCGCCCCCTTCAAGGTACAAATAAACTTTGATATCCCTATATTTGAAGGTCAGATAGACGTAGATGTTGTAGACAAGTGGTTGAATCTACTAGAAGGGTATTTTTATGTCCATAACTTTTTGAATAGAGAAAATATTACTTTTGCACTCCTCAAAGTCGTTCCCCATGTCAAAGATTGGTGGGAAACTTTCTGTGAGCAAAATGAAATAGAGGAACCCTCATTATTTACAGTCATGGCCACATGGGAATCCTTCAAGGATGTTATTCAGGAACAATACTACCCTGACAGAAGTTATGACGACTTGTATACCAAATGGACCACATTGTGGCAAGAAAGAGACCAAACAATGCCAGATTTAACAAATATCTTCCATACCTTGCGCATCAAGCTGGGTATCAAAGATTTAGAGTGACATATGGTGCTCAAGTATCGTGGTTTTCTACATAGATACATCCATACCGAAATGGAATTTATGGACATCTCATCCTTGTGCGCGGCCTATCAATATGCTGTCAAAATTGAGCAGAAACTCAAACAAAAGATGCGACAATTTGGTTCGGGGAACCCCTCACAGCAAAAGCCAGGAAAGGGTGGCCTCAACCCACGGAACAAAGGACAGAGCAAAGATGGACAATATCAGGACAACCAGTCCAAGCCACAAACAAAGAAGGACACCAGAAAGACAAAGAAAGATACCAGGAAGTGGTGTGACTTCCATAAGATCCCTTGGCATAACACTGCTGACTGCCGCTCAAAGTAGACGTTGGTGGCCAAAGTGAAAGCCTCTGAATCAGATGTGGGTTCTGACTTTGATTTAGAACTAGAAAGGGGAATACAGATCATTGACGTGGAACCCAGTGCCACCGTTGCTACCACCAAGCTCCAACATGGTGAACCAGACGAGCTAGAAGAAGGAGAGCACCTCTTCCATTCACGGATGTCGGTAAAAGGCACCCCGCTGCACTTCATCATTGATAGTGGTAGCCAGAAGAACCTCATCTCAGCAGAGGTCGTCAAGCTGTTGGCCCTACCGACAACGCTGCACCCACAACCCTACACCAATGGATGGCTCTGCCAAGGAAGAAATATCTACGTCAACCAACAGTGTCGAATGTCGTACGACATCAAGCCCTTCAAAGACGAGGTATTATGTGATGTTTCTCCTCTCGAAGTTTGTGATGTTCTTTTGGGCCAACCTTATTTATGGAAATGTTATGTTGTATATGAGTCTAGGCCTTGTAGTGTTATTATTAGTTTGAACAGAAAATTGTACAAGACACCCAAGCCTGTCCCACCTAGTGATATTTCCTTGATCTCTGCTAAGTAATGCAGGAAGGTCATCTCTCAGATGGGGAAGTTTTTCTTCTTCGTGATTCACTCTTATAATGAGAGAAAAATCACAGCCACATCCAGGGTCTCTACGATCGACCTCTCCACACAGCAGAAGCAAGTAGATAAGGTCATGGAAGAATACTCAGATATCTTCTCCTCACCTACAGGGGTACCTCTGCACTGCCAGGTCAAGCACCCCATCGATCTAACCCTCGATGCACCACTGCCCATTGGTCCAGTCTATCACTACTCTCTATTAGAGAATGAGGAGATCAAGCGACAGATCCAAGAATTTCTCCACAAGGGGCACATCCATCCTAGCTCATCACCTTGCGAGAGCCCAATCATGCTGGTACAGAAGAAAGATGGAACTTGGCAACTTTGCATTGATTATTAGGCTTTGAATAAAATCACAGTCAGAAACCAGTACCCGATTCCCCGAATAGACGACCTCCTTGATCAACTCACGGGGGCCAAATAATTTAGTAAAATTAATATGAAGTCTGGCTACTACCAGGTTCTGATAGAACAGACAGATGTATGGAAGACCACCTTCAAGTCAAAGGAAGGCCTTTTTGAATGGTTGGTCATGCCCTTTGGTCTGACAAATGCTCCAGCCACTTTCATGAGGATGATGGATGATATCCTACGACCATTCACCAATACTTTTGTAGTGGTGTATCTGGATGACATTCTCATTTACAGCAAGACTTGGGCCGAACACTTGCATCATATTCAACAGGTTCTGCACACCCTGCGACAGCACAAGCTCTATGCCAACTTGGAAAAATTCTCCTTCGGCATGGTGATCTGAAAATAGAATTTTGACTTGTTATACTATGCAAGCACCCTCTACTTCATTAAAAATAAACTTTACAGGACCTTGCTCCATGTGTTAAAATATGCAAGATAGACTATGTGTTAAGTTCATGATTCTTCCTTTAAATGTTCATGTGTGAGAAAATGTTCTTTTAAATGGTTAAATATGTGCTTTAAATGAATACACAACAACATAACTTGTAGCAAATAAACCATCAAACTCACAACAATAACAAGATGATAAAGGAGTTCACCCCTCTCCGGGCTACGTCTCCTTGAGCCTCCATCAATGGACTTGGCTCTCTGGGATTAATTTGTCAAAGATTTTTTTACAAGCTGCTTCTCAACTCCAATGGAAAAACAGACTGTACCATTGGGATCAGAATACATAAAAACCCCAAAAATGACTAGTAAAACTCTGGAAACGGATCATGGCTCGTCCGGGCATGACCTCTTCTACATGTGGCCATAAGCTTCACTAAGCTTCTCTTTGGCAAAAACACCTGTAAATGTCCTCAAAATCATCTGAACCCTGTCCCAATGTGTTCAGAGCATAACAATTAGCCAAAAATGACTATTCAGTCACAGAAAACAAATTTGGACTCACCAAAACATGTCCTCATTCAATGAGGGCTTCAAGCTCCCTGGAGCTTGCTGAAACTTCAATGGCTAAAAACCTGCAAAAGAAGTCTTCAAATGGCTTTGAAAACAGTTCCAATGGATTCAGGACGTCCAAAAACCCCTAGCTGGGCTTTTACAGCACCTCAATCGGCCAAAAAATGAAAAAGATAGGCCTCCTGGCATCCTCTTCCTTCAAGCTTGTTGGCTCTGGTTCGCCAAAACGCACCTTTGTGTGCTTGAACCAAGAACATGCTCCAAAATGCATGTTTAAACCTAGCACATGCGTGAAACCACAAAAACGGTCAAACTTTCAAACAGTTAATGGAACTAAAACTCCCAACTGCCAAGCCGTTGGTCACAAGGTTCCTCCATACGACCACGTTTTTAAACAAAAAGGTCTAACCTTTATGAGCCAACGGTTAAGTGCCAAGTGTCGGGCACATTTTTAAACCATTTTAAAAACCAATTTCAAAACCCGCGCTCCATGGAAAGGTCATATGGATTACACATAGAACCGGGGCTAGCTCCATTGTAACACCAAAACCCGCGCGCATATGGCATAGAAATTGGTGGTCATATGGTAAATGTAGGCGACTGAGGCCTAACCATTCGAAATGTACGCGCATATATATAAACACCAGTCACATGTGTGATCATTGAAATCGTGGGCTGGGGCTAAGCCCCAGCCCGACCCCCGTGCCCAACTTAACCATAATCAAATTTAAATAAATATTGTAACATATGATTGTTAAGAAACATAGCGTGGTGCGTTGGTTCAGACTTTGCAAAGAATTTACATGGTGGGAGGAGGTCCAGGGTTCGAATCCCACAGACTCCATAAACATTTAGACAAACAACCAATATAATGGTGCCACGTGGCAGCCCATGACTGGGCCACGTGGCACCACACCATTGCCCAATAAATGCCACGTGTCGCATTGCCATTTGATCACACCTGCCAATAGATGATTGCCATGTCACCAGCTGCTCTGTCAGTGTACCTCATGCCATGTCACCTGTACGACCTCTGCCACGTCATCTTGTACGGACTGCCCAGTCAGCGTCCATTTTTTTTTCCTATTTGACGATTCGAACAGATCGCAATATATCTCGCTCCTGACATCCGTTTGAGACAAAATGAGTTGCGTTGGGTTCGCAACGATGAGGGATACAGTCACGTTCATTTTGAGGCAATTCCGAGAACATTGATTTTTGAGCTAAAATTTGACCCCTGGTCCAGATTTTGATCACACCTTCCCACTAAAAGGCTTTTGGACCCACAAAATCTTATGATTATCTATCTGAGCTTCCATACTCTTTTGCTTTCAAGTTCTATCAACTGATTCTACTTGAAAAGTCTTTTCAACAATCACCTAGATACCTTGACATGCCCTACACTGCAACTGACTATGTCCTTCAACCACTGTTCTCTGGCTACTACTGACCCACTGTTCTCTTTGTGCTTGGAAGACTGCCAACCTTCCCACTGAGAATCAAGTCCCTCTTGTGAACTCTTTGGCGTCAAAACAATCAGCTCTCCAATGGCTGCAAAAACTTTCTTGCGACATCTTATCACAAGCCAAGAAAACCATCAATCTTGAAAGCAAATTATACAATACTAAAAAATGATGCCAACAAAATCTTTTTTCTCTTCAAGAAAATTGTCACATCTTGTACTTCATCAAAGTACATGGTGTTTTCCTGCATCTCGATGTACTCAAAATTGACTTACAATCCAACAAACACCATCGACTAAACATAAGTTGAAAAACATGATCGACACAACATAGTCATCAAGACAACATCGACACAAGTCGAAAATCATTTGAAACATATCAACCTTCCCAATGACAAGTCGACATACATGATACACAATCATGATGAACCATCACCAGGTTCACTGCTTACACATACACAAAAACAAATGCATGTGCATGATTCTTCAACTCTCCTTCCAATACAAACATAAATACATAAACCCGAAACATGTGGGTACATAAGAGCTGAATATGAAAAAGATATATGGTTGTAACAAGTGAACATCATAATCCTCCTGGCAAAGTTGTGCAACAACAAGAATGCCTTCACACGAATTGCGTTCACATGCAAACTTGCATCATACAAGTTATGATAAACTGCTGCAACTTTTCATACTCTCAACATAAATGCACACATAAGGCTGAAATATGCATCTACAACAGAAAATGCAAGCCTTACTTGCTCAAGAAATCCAACCATTTCTTACCAAGCCAACTCAATGGTGACTTTTTCTGCTGAAAATCGTCCTCTTGTGAATCATCTTGACTCACATCGATGATGGAATCTCCTCTTCCATTCTTACCAATTTCTTTATCCATCTACTTCTTATGCTGTGGATGAGTGGTTGGATACAATGTCCAACATTGGTCAATGAGATGACCCCGCTTCTGACGATGAGTGCAAATCTTTTGCATCCTCTTTTCACGTTGCCTTTGCTTATAAAGTTTCCTGAAATTGGTCAATCTTTTCCAACATTTTGAAACATGATGGTTATATAAACCACAATATGTACATGGATTCTTTCTTCCATTTTTACATATAAATTTATCATGCTTAACATAATCAAAAGCAACTGAATGATAAGCGAAATTATACCTTGAACATTCACCTTTATCGCCTCTTTGAGGAGGTGAATTTGAAGAGTTACAATCTCTCCTTTGAAGACCATCAACAATGTTCTTGTCCTCATCACAGTCACAAATCTTTTGTTTCACACATTTTCATTCATCTTGAATACAAGCCTTGCATGCTGAAGGGATTGAACTTTCAACAAAAGTTCTTGAATTTTCACCTTTATAGCCTTCTTGAGGAGGTGAACTTGAAACAAAATTTGTTCTTGGAACTTTTTCCCTTGTCTCCTCGACTTTGGAATTTGCTCCATCTCTTCGCTCATATCCAAGACCACAATACTTAGGTCTCTCTTCAACAACAATAGGCTCAACAATACCTTGTGCATGCTTGCCTAACCCTTTACCTTCATAGTCCATTTTAAACAATAACTTGGAACCTATTCCTCTTGTGTGCTTTTCAAAAACACCAAAACATTCATATTGAGAGGAATTATAAGATAAACTAACATTGCATAACTTATGTTCATGCATGTACTTGGTAAGGGTTTCCTTTACCTCATGGAGTTGAATCTCCATCTCATGCAACTTTGCAAGAAGCTGGTATTTCTCCTCCTTCATGGCCATCAACTGCTCTTCAAGGGAAATGCTCTCATTTCTGTCTTCACACATCTCTTTCATCAAATCTCTCATGGTTAGAATCTCTTCTTTGTCAAAGAATTTAGATAATGAAGATGTATGAGAACTATCAATGCTTGAAGCTTCCTCCATCCTTGGAAGATATCCAACTTCAACACAAAACTTGCACAAAAACCAATAGCTAAATCTCAAGCTATCAATGGCAAACACATGAGAAAAACAAACTATGCTCTGATACCACCTGATCTGAAAATAGAAGGCTGACTTGTTATACTATGCAAGAACCCTCTACTTCATTAAAAATAAACTTTACAGGACCTTGCTCCATGTGTTAAAATAGGCAAGATAGATTATGTGTTAAGTTCATGCTTCTTCCTTTAAATGTTCATGTGTGAAAAAATGTTCTTTTAAATGGTTAAATATGTGCTTTAAATGAATACACAGCAACATAACTTGCAGCAAATAAACCATCAAACTCACAACAATGACAAGATGATAAAGGAGTTCACCCCTCTCCGGGCTACATCTTCTTGAGCCTCCATCAATGGACTTGGCTCTCTGGGATTAATTTGTCAAAGATTCTTTTACAAGCTGCTGCTCAACTCCAATGGAAAAACAGACTTTACAATTGGGATCAGAATACATAAAAACCCCAAAAATGACTAATAAAACTCTGGAAACGGATCATGGCTCATTCGAGCATGACCTCTTCTACATGTGGCCATAAGCTTCACTGAGCTTCTCTTTGGCAAAAACACTTGTAAAATTCCTCAAAAGCATCTGAAACCTGTCCCAATGTGTTCAGAGCATAATAATTAGCCAAAAATGACTATTCGGTCACAGAAAACAAATTTGGACTCACCAAAACATGTCTTCAATCAATGAGGGCTTCAAGCTCCCTGGAGCTTGCTGAAACTTCAATGGCTAAAAACTTGCAAAATAAGTCTTCAAATGGATTTGAAACTAGTGTCAATGGATTCAGGACATCCAAAAACCCCTAGCTGGGCTTTTATGACACCTCAATCGGCCAAAAAATGAAAAAGATAGGCCTCCTGCCATCCTCTTCCTTCAAGCTTGCTGGCTCTGGTTCGCCAAAATGCACCTCTGTGTGCTTGAACCAAGAACACACTCCAAAACGCGTGTTTAAACCCAGCACATGTGTGCAACCACAAAAATGGTCAAACTGTCGAATGGTTAACGGAACTAAAACCCCCAACTGCCAAGCCGTTGGTCACAAGGGTCCTCCATACGACCACGTTTTTAAACAAAAAGGGCTAACCTTTATGAGCCAACGGTTAAGTGCCAAGTGTTGGGTGCATTTTTAAACCGTTTTAAAAACCAATTTCAAAACCCGCACTCCATGGCAAGGTCATATGGATTACACATAGAACCGGGGCTAGCTCCATTGTAACACCAAAACTCGCGCGCATATGGCATAGAAATCGGTGTTCATATGGTAAATGTAGGCAACCGGGGCCTAACCATTCGAAATGTACATGCATATATATAAACACCGGTCACATGTGTGATCACTGAAACCACAGGCTGGGGCTAAGCCCCAGCCCGACCCCCACACCCAACTTAACCATAATCAAATTTAAATAAATATTGTAACATATGATTGTTAAGAAACATAGCGTGGCGCGTTGGTTCAGACTTTGCAAAGACTTTACATCATGGGAGGAGGTCCGGAGTTCGAATCCCATGGACTCCATAAACTTTTAGACAAACAACCAATATAATGGTGCCACGTGGCAGCCCATGACTGGGCCACGTGGCACCACACCATTGCCCAATAAATGCCACGTGTCACATTGCCGTTTGATCACACCTGCCAATAGATGATTTCCACATCACCAGTTGCCCTGTCAGCGTATCTCATGCCATGTCACCTGTATGGCCTCTGCCACATCAGCCTATACAGACTGCCTAGTCAACATCCCTTTTTTTTACCTGTTTGACGATTCGAACAGATCGCAATATCTTTCACTCCTGACATCCGTTTGAGACAAAACGAGTTGCGTTGGGTTCGCAACAACAAGGGCTACGCTCACGTTTGTTTTGAGGCAATTCCGAGAATGTTAATTTTTGAGCTAAAATTTGACCCCTAGTCCAGATTTTGATCACATGGACAGGTTCCATTACCTAGGATACATCATTGATCAACATGGCATACATGTGGGTCCAGCCAAGATCCAAGTCATCCGTGATTGGCCAGCCCCAACCACACTCACTGAGATTCAGAGCTTCTTGGGCCTTGCCAATTTCTACCGTAGGTTTGTGTTGGGATTCTCCCATATTGCATGGGCCCTCAGGCAAATAACCAGGAGTGGTGGTAAGGTGAAATTTGCATGGGGACGACCCCAAAAACAAGTGTTCGATGATTTGAAGCAATGCTTGTGCTCAGCCCTAGTATTTTCACTACCAAACCTGCTACAGGCCTTTGAGATTGAGACTAATGCTTCAGACTATGCTATGGGTGTCATTCTCACGCAACACGACCATCCCGTGGCCTATCATAGTGCGACAAAATCAGATGTTGTCCGTAAGTACCCTACTTATGAAAAAGAAATGTACTCCATTGTGCAAGCTTGCCGCTAGTGGAGACATTACATTCTTAGGAGGGAGATAGTCATCCACATTGATCATAAGCCACTACAGTTCATGCAGACACAAGGAAAATTGCAGAATGACCGCCATCAAAAGTGGTCCACATACTTGCAGCAATTCCACCTCAACATCAAGTATAAACCAGGAAGCACCAACCGCGTCGCTGATTGCCTTAGCAAACCACCAGTCGCAACACTCACCACAATGCTAGACTCCTATGGCCATGAGACCTTTGGATGGCCCCAACTCTATGAGATGGACCCAGACTTCACCACCACCTACCAAATGTTGGGTGCAAAGCCAGTTGTCGATAATTTCCATCTTCAGGATGGGTTGTTGTGTCGTATGGGCCATATATGTGTTCCATCAAGTGAGTGAGCGAAGCTGATTTGGGAATCCCACTACAGTCGGGTGGTAGGACACTTCGGCGTCGAAAAGACAATGGAAATGCTACAAAAACATTTCTACTGGCCGAAACTTCGACAGGAGGTCAGCAAGTATATCAGGTCTTGCACTGCTTGCGCTATTGCCAAACCAACCACTAAGAAATAGGGTCTGTGCACCCCTCTTCCTTCTCATGATAGGCCATGGGAATCCATCTCAATGGACTACATGTTGGGCCTCCCATCCACCAAGCAGGGAAATGACTATGTTTTTTTTGTTGTTGATCGCTTTTCTAAGATGGCGATTCTGGTTGCTTCCAAGAAGAGCATCACAATAGAAGCCACTGCCAAGCTCTTCTTTGAACGAGTCTAGGTACATTTTGGAATTACACAAACCATTGTCTCATATCGGGACATTCGATTTCTCAACACATTATGGTCGA
Source organism: Picea mariana (assembly GCA_032191745.1). Lineage (NCBI taxonomy): Eukaryota > Viridiplantae > Streptophyta > Pinopsida > Pinales > Pinaceae > Picea > Picea mariana. Next base: position 340,284 of record JASDQU010099772.1, on the reverse strand, counting down.
GCATCTGGTCACTGTTGGACACCAAGCTCACCAAATCCACGACCTTCCACCCCCAGACAGATGGCCAAACTGAAGTCGTAAATCGAATGATTGTGAATATCTTGCGCATGTATAATTCCAAGCACCCTCCCATATGGGATGAGAGTCTTCCCTATGTTCAACATAGCTACAACCGAGCCCTTCATAGCTCAACCGGCCATAGCCCCTTTCAGGTGGGGTTGGGATTCCAACCATTGGGTCCCATAGATGTTTCACTTCCCCTTGCGGTCACCTCGACCGACTCCTCTCCTACTCCAACTGAGGCTGACAAAGCCACCCGATTCATTGAGAGGATCCAACACATCCGCCAATAGGTTTAGGATATCCTACAGAAGTCCAATGACAAGTACAAGTAGCACCATGATCAACATCGGGTTCCACATAAGTTTCAGGTGGGCGAAAAAGTTTGGTTTCACTTGCAGAAAGAATGCCTTACAGGAACCAATTAGAAGCTTCACCAACTCCGTTATGGGTCGTACACCATCACCAAGGCTGTGGAAGATAATTATTTTTCGCTCAACATTCCTCCTTTCCTTGGCCTGCACCCAGTGTTCAACGTGGACCTCCCTCGGCCTTATTTCCCACCATTATTGGACACCTCAAACGTAGCAGAATAGATGACACCAACAGAGCTCAACCCCGACTTCATACAATAGGAATCTAGTGATCATATTGTGGACACACAGATCAAGGGTACTCGACAACAAAGGATCCATATTTATTGAGTCATCAAAGCAGAGCAGCTCCTGCACCAAGGCAAGTGGCTCACCCGAGGCTAAATTCAGCAGAAATTTCCACATCTGATGGGGGAACTCAACGCAATGGAGACCATTTCTTCCTAAGGATGGAAGATTGATCCAGGTGGATATCAGTGGCCACCCACCTTTTCCAGCTGGCTCAAAACAACTTTCTAGCATTTTTGATAATTTACTATTTTTAGTAGTTTTTCGGGTCCTAAACTTCCGAAGCCATTTTGAGGCCCTAAACAACATTTTTTGGGTTATGTTACGATT
>JASDQU010099772.1:318443-334639 GCA_032191745.1 Picea mariana | reverse complement strand
GAGATAATGCCTCCACTTCTTCAATGCCTGTATGATGGCATAGAACTCTTTGTCATACATGGAGTACTTCAACTTCGCATCATCCAAATTCTCGCTATAATATGCCACAGGTCGGTCATCCTGACTTAAAACTCCTCCAACAACATACCCACTGGCGTCACACTTCACCTGGAAGGTTTTCCGAAAATCAGGTAGCCCTAACACTAGCTGCTCAGTTATCTTTCGCTTCAACAGATTGAAGCTCCTTTCATCCTCGACTGTCCACTGAAAAATTTTATGCCGCTTTTTCACAGTGTCCATCATTGCAGCACTGATTCCGCTGAAATTCTGAATAAATTTCCCGTAGAAGCTCGCCAAACCATGGAAGCTCCTTACCTCAAAAACATTTCTCAGCGACGACCAATTCCTGATTACATTCACCTTCTCAGGATCCATCTTCAATTCATTTGCCGAAATTACAAAACCCAGATATATGAGTTGTGTCTGCATGAAGGAACACTTCTTTAAATTAATCAGCAGCTTCTCCTGCTGCAGTCTTCTCATCACAATGGCCAAATGCCTCAAGTGTTCTTCCCTGGTTTTGCTGAAAATCAAAATATCATCCAGGTATACAACCACAAATTTGCCAATGAATTCCCGCAGGACTTCATTCATCAGCCTCATAAAAGTGCTTGGCGCGTTTGTCAACCCAAACGGCATGACCAGCCATTCGTACAAACCCTCGTTTGTCTTGAATGCTGTCTTCCATTCATCGCCCTCTCTCATCCGGATCTGATGATATCCGCTCTTGAGGTCTATCTTTGAAAAATAGTTTGCCCCGCTCAGGAAATCCATCAAGTCGTCCATTCTAGGCAATGGAAACCTATACCTGATGGTGATCTTGTTGATCGCCCTGGAGTCTGTACACATTCTCCAGCCTCCATCCTTCTTTGGGCTCAGTACCGTTGGAACGACACATGGACTTAGACTCTCTCTCACCAGTCCCTTGTTCTGCAGATCCTGAACCTGCCTTTTGACTTCCTCATTCTCCTGAGGTGTCAACCTATACGCTGCCTTATTCAGTAAACTTGCTCCGGGTATGAGGTCAATGTGGTGACTCACACTCCTCATTGGTGGCAACGAACAAGGTAGTTCATCCACGATGATATCAACAAACTCTCCCAGTAGTTGTTGAATCTCTTCCGACAATTCATCCACTCTTGTGCTTGTCAAGATAATTCTCGGCTTCCTGACAACAAAGAATTGTGGATCTTCATCCTTCTCCAACTCTGTGAGAAGCTCCTTCCCACTCATGAGAAGTATCATGCTGCTAACCTCTGGTTTCACTTCCTTATCCTTCATCGGCAGCAATGTATGTGTTTTTCCATACTTCTCCAAGGTGTATGTGTTCATTCTCCCATCATGAACCACACGTCTATCTTACTGCCATGGTCTTCCCAATAAAACATGACAAACGTCCATGGGAATGACATCACACAAGATTTCATCCCTATAATCACCCATTTTAAAATTTACCAAGCATTGTTTTGTAACACATACCTGGTGTCCTTTCTGCAGCCACGTCACTTTGTATGGACTCGGGTGTTTGTTCGTTTTCAGCTCTAGTTTCTCCACCATCTCGGTCGAAACAAGTTTATCGGTGCTCCCACTATCCACTATGACCTTGCATTTCCAGCCCTGGGTCTTGCAAGTCGTCCGGAACAGTCGGCATCTCTGAGCTGTGTCCTCTACCTCCTTCTCAGGTTTCAACAGGACCTTATGCACTATCAGTGACTTCCCACTTCCAGTGTCTTCATCTTCACCATTACGCCTCTGCGCCTCAGCAACATGCGCATTTCCTCTGTCCATCTTCCTCTCTGGACAGTCCACTGCTTTGTGACCATATTTACCACATGTGAAACATGTGATAAAACCTCCTTGACCTCTGCCTCTACCTCGGGTACGAGGAAATGTATTGGCATCAGCGTAATCTCCCGGCTGATCCGGTCGCTGCCTCCTCGGCTCAATATTCTACTGCCTATGCTGTGAGGTTCCACCTCTTTCAGCTCTTCCTTGAGGCTTTTTCCAATCCTCCTTGGGCTTCTGAGTTCTCTCCTGGGCAACAGCTTTACCTCGTGGTTGGCTTCTGCCTCGCCCTCGCTGTCCCTGCTTGCGGCTCAGTTTCTCCTCGGCTTTCAGAGCCATTTGGTATGCATCCTCAACAGTGCGGATGGTTACCATGCTCAATTCATCCTGAATATCATACCTAAGACCATTCAGGTATCTCGCCACCTTTTTGTCATCACTCTCCCAATGGCCAGCTCGAATGTTGAGCCTGTAGAATTCTTTGGTGTACTCTTTCACCGTCATCAACTTCTGCCTCAGGTTCTGCATGCACCTGAACAGTGTGATCTGGTAATCCCTCGGAATGAACTTCGCCTTCATCTTGGCGATCATCCTGTCCCAGCTCTTTATCTTCTATTTTCCTTTGGAACGCCTGTCCGCCTGCAGCTCGTCCCACCACAAGGCTGCGTGCCCCTTCAGCTTCGTGACAGCATGCCTCACCTTTTTGTCCTCTTTGATATCCTCATAGTCGAAGTAGGTGTCGAGTGCTCGGATCCAATCCAGCAACTCCTCTGTGATTAGGCTTCCCTCGTAAGTTGGAATGTCCATCCTCACCTTTGCGCTCATCCTGGCGATAGACTTGATTAACCGCTCATTTGCTGCATCTTCTGTTGCGACTCCACCTTGCGGTACAGCCTCAGCTTCGCATTCGGAGTCACTCAGATCTCCTGGATTTGCTGTGCACATCTGTGTTGCTTCCATATCTTCCATTCTAGCATGAAGATTTCGTATTTCCCTCTCTAATTCTATATTATGTCCATGACTGCTTCTTTCCCAGGACACTTCCCTCTCCCCCTCTAGGTCGGGTGATTGCCTGCCTCTTCTCGGTGGCATTATGTCTTTTCTTCCTCTCTGCTACAGAAAACAGAGAAATCTTGGCTCTAATACCACTCTGACGCAACCAGCCCCTCAACGAGCAAGCTGCTCCCACCAGGACCTTCTTCTCTCACTAGCCCAAAGAGTCAACGCTCTTCCAACTCCACCCGGGAGTCCACTACCCACAGTACACTCCTCCGGTGATTCCCCTTTCGAAAATCGGGAAATCGGAATTCGCGGTCTCGCGAACTTTATGATCACAATCACATGTAACTCCAAAACCCCGAACCCCGATGGTCAACGGTCAACCCTTTCGGATATCGGGATATCGCGACTCGGGGGTTCGTGGTTCACACGAACACAATTCACATACAATGCGAAACCCCAAGTGCCGAAATGCCGATCTCTTGGCTCAACGCCACCTGTCTCCCACTATGTCTTGGGGACCCACCTTGCCACGTCCTTTTGGGGATTTCGTGGATCGCGAATCCACGATACAAATTTTCTTGTGGTCGAAAACCCCGAAACGCCGAACCCCGATACCCGGGATCTGATGCCACGTGTCCCTATCCTGATCGACGGCTCCCGCTGATTCGGGAAATCGCCAGTCACGATTTCACGGGGCATAAAACTCTTACTTTTCCATCCCCCGAACGCCGAAACCCCGATCTCTCCGGATTCGTGCCACCTGTCCGTCCGATGATCGATGGCTCCCGTTGATTCGGGAAATCGCCGGTCGCGGTTTCAAAGAGTATGAGACTCTTGCCTCCGGAAACGCCGAATGCTGAATCCCGATCCTCAGGGATCTCACGCCATGTGTCCCTGTCTGATCAGCGATCCAGATTGATTCGGGGAATTGCGACTCGCGATTTCACGAGGTGTAGAACTCTCACCTTATCAATCCTCGAATGCCGAATCCTCGAAGTCCGATGGACTTTGGTTCTCCACACCTGTTCTCACAGGTTATCTCCCGCGCAACTCCTCCACGATCGGACGGTCCTCAGGATTTCGGGTTTCTCCTTGACAACTCTAAGTCGTCGATTCTCCTCCTTCTGAAGAGTTCCTCCGCTTCGCCACCCTTGTCCTGTGTGAACTCCACTGGAGTCTGTTCCCTCAGCGACACAAAGGTATTCTTCCAGGCCTATTCCTGAGATGCTTACAAGGAACTGCCCCTCCTGAGCTTTATCTCTCTCTGACTTCTTCAGAGACTTCTCACGTCYTCGTGTGCTCGACTTCCAAYYRCTCTCAAAGCRTTAAAGTCGTCTAGACCTRTGTCCTCCTGCTAACACAGTCCAKCTCTCCTCYTCTYARACTCGGCTCTGARACTTCAATTCGACCTGCACTCACCTGCACGATTCRAACAACCCAACATAACCCTYTGGGCAAYAGAGAACAAAAGTTCAACTKCTCAGCCTCCTCAACRCACTCTATGCRGAGGAATTYRACTGYACTCTATGCARGAATCTYCTGGCTTAAGMAGAGAATCAATTGAAACTCATTTGATTCATTCCCTCAGGTTCCTAACCTGATATGCAATCACATACGCAGCATATAAAAGATAAGCATAAAAAGAAGCAAGCATGCAAAAGCATAAGATCAACAATACACAGAGATCAAACACATCCATGAGATTGAATCAAAGTCTTTCTATTAATTCAATATCTGTACATGGAGGTTCTTCACGAATTCTCTGCTCTACTCCTTTCTTCACAATGCTGAATAATCTAGAATAATACAATAATACAAAGGAGGGTGCCTATATTCTGTTTTCCCTCTCAAGAGTCAAAATTGTCTAATCTAGACTTAATTAGTTATCTACTTGCATTAAATCTAAATAAATGCCTCAGCTACCTAAGGACGAGAGCTTATCCGCTCAAGGTCCATTACATATACAAAGTGCACTTCATCACATCAAGTATTAATGTTTGGCGCAACCATATCACAATGTTTCAAAATTTTGAATGTCGGCGTTCTCCAGTTGTTCCTTTGCTCCACGCGCTGGCTCGCTCGATGAAAAACGTAGATGCTCCTGCATCACTTTTGGTGCTTCATCTCCTAGGGTTAGGTTTTGGATGTTTAGGGTTTTTGAAACTCCTGTTTATTTTAAAAAGGCCTTGAGAGCCTCATTGTAATGATCTTCTTGTGAATGAGCGCAGCCGTCACATCTCTTCTCAGAGATAAGCCGCCACCATTCTAGCAAGCTTGTTTTCCGCTGCATTTTATAGTTTCAACTTATTTCCTTATTGAATAGAAAACTCACTTTACTGTATCTCTATTATTCCATGTTAAGCATTTGGTAATAATCTGTAGTCATTTCATTCTGCTCATAAAATCCAGATCATGCCCATTTTCCTTCTTTCCTGGCTTCTTTTACCTTTTGAACTTCCTTCCTTAATTCACCTTGGTCTTCGGGAATGAGGTCTTCATTTATAAATATTCCCGACCATTTTAAGCTCAAGGATTTACTAAGTATGCTATATTTATTGTCATTACAACTTACTTTGACATGTATCAGCCTATCTTTGTGATCAATTATTTTTCCTACCCTCTTTGCTTCTATGAGGTAAGTTGTATCAATTTGTAATTTATTTTTTAATTCTTCTTTTACTATTGCTAGCGTATCCTCCTCTTGTTGTTATTTTATATAAAAAATTATGAGGTTCAAGGCTCTTTTGTTACATTCATGGTCCAGTTCGATTAGCTTATTCATTTCCTCTTTGATGGGTTTGATATCCAATTTGTTTTCCATATTACTAAGGGTCAAATTGTTGGTTAGTTTTTCTTCTAGCTCTTTAATCCTATATCTCAAGTTGTGATTTTCTTCAACCCCTCCTTCTTGGGTTGATTGTTTATGTTTTTCCATTTCTTGAATTCTATCCTTCGTTGTCTGCAATTCACTCTTGAACCCTAAGAATCTATCCTCTATTTGAGTTTGAATGGTATCTTTAATTTTTTTATCAATCATTGCCTCTAGCTCTATTTTGAGTTTTACGTCTCTTTCTTCACTCCTTTTGTCTAATGTTTCTAACTCTATTTGAATTTTGGCATCTCTCTCTTCTCTCTTTTTTTTTCTACTGATTCCATATAATCGTAAAGGATCTCTAGGGTGATTTTGTGGGGGCTCCCCTTGTTAGGGTGAGTTTTTGGAATAGGTGGTGGAGTGGTCATATTGAAAAGAAGAGAAAAAAGATGTAACAATTATTATTATGGATTGACTTTATCTCTCAAATCAACTTTTACTTTTGAAACTTAAAACAAATAAATAAATAAAATATATTTAAATCTCTTTACGTAAAATTAAAATTGAATCAAAGTAAAAAGTGACTCACCTCATTTAAGATGTCCAAAAGCTCAACCCTTTGAAGAAGCCAAAAAATAATTTATGAAGATGATAGAGAAGTCCAGAGAAACTACAGAGATTATTCTAGGTAAAAAAGGTAAAAACTACAGAGATTATTCCCATTCAAACCCCTAGATATATAATCTTAGAAATAAAATATCTCCTAAAAAATAAATAAACAAAGAAGTGTTATTCTTGTTCAAAACCCTAGATATATAATCTTAGAAATAAAATATCTCCTTAAAAAAAAAGTATTATTGGTGTTGAAAACCCTAGATATATAATCTTAGAAAAAAAAAAGAGAAGTATTATTCTCATTCAAAACCGCAGAGATATAATTTCAAAACCGCAGAGATCTAGTATGCCCGTTCCAAACCGCGGAGAAATATTAATTTCAAAACCGCAGAGAAGTAGTATTCCCGTTCAAAACTGCGGAGAAATATTATTTCCATTCAAAACCGAAGAGAAATATTATTCCCATTCAAAACTGCAGAGAGATATTATTCCCATTCAAAACCACAGAGAGATATTATTCCCATTCAAAAAAAACATACATAAATTAACATAAATTTATTTGAACTAAATTTTTTAATTAGAAAAATAACTTGTGTTGATTTTAATCATTCTTCACCCAATTAGATGTGATAATTACTTATATGTTTTTATATAAGTTTGGAGGGCTACATTATATTGATTGTGTTTGAGCAAGGATAGGGCTACTTATTTTTTACTAAAATGAATTACTTATATGTTTTTATATAAGTTTGGAGGGCTATATTATATTGATTATGTTTGAGTAAGGATAGGGCTACTTATTTTTTATTAAAACGAAGTTTTTTTTCAAGGGAAACAAGGCGAGGGGGAGGGGGAAGCGGAGGGGGGTCATCTATGATATCGAAGGAAAAGCGAAAGGTGTAGTATGTTTAAGGACTAGGAATTGCAATCAACAATGAGGAAGAAACAATAACAATCTATCTACGCTTAATTTCTTTAAAAGTGAAAAGAGTATGACAAGTGATGTGGTTGGAGATTCAACAACAATTTTGATATCAATGTTCCACCAAATCCCTCTTCAAAAATTCACTCTCTAGACCCATCTAGAGTATCATCATTATGATTCAAGATTTCAAGAATATAGACTACTTCCATGTCTTACAAATGCAATATAGGGGGATTGATGCATAGGGAAACCTCGTGGCTAGGTTGAATTAAGGTTTATATAACGTAAATGGGGGGAGCTATATATTACATGGCCTTCCCATGAAATGATAGTGCATTATGATAGTTATGACAAATTACAACATGTGTCCTATCATGTTGTCAAGAATGGATAGTGAATTTAGGTTGCCCCATCGCTCACTTCACCTAATACCTCTCCCTTTGACATGCATGATTAAGTTAAGTATGATGAGAAATTTAAGGTATGCAACTAGGTTTATTGAGAATGACATCATGGTCTAGCTCAATGTTATTTTCGCTATTGTTACTATGGGATCGAATAGTGAAGTAGCGTTGGAAGCAAATTAGGGTGCTCTAGTTCGAGACAACCTTGCTTGGAATCTATATAATCCTAAAGTAACAATGGCACATGGGCATTGAAAAAAAAATATTTTATTTTGTGCAAGATAAAGGAGGTCCAGAAGGGGGTGAAATGATATGAGTGTGACGTTGTTGAGACACAATGTTGTTTAATATGTTCAACCATTTTCTTTAATCCATGGAAAGAAGTTGGATGGGAATATCAAGGAAAATAATAGGCTTAGGGACCAATGTCTAGTGAAAATTGCAACACATCTTATATAACTCAAGGAAATAGAGAAGGGGTTCAATAGATTCGTGCAAATTCACTGTCAAAAATACTTGGAGCTTTGAAGTCCTTGGTTGAAAGGATTTAGGCCCACCTTAACCTCCCCCTTGAGACTCTACCTCATCACTGGACATTGTTGGAGAAGGACATTTTGGGACCAGTTTTGGAATCATGCAGGAGCAAACCACATGAAAACTCGGCTAAGGAGAAGTGCGCACAGAAGAAAGGAAGGTAGTTAGCACATTTTCAAGGGTCAGTGTGCGAAAGGAGGAAGTTAGTTAGGCATTTTGGTCCATTTTGTAACGAGACAATCCCTAATGAAAATGTATAAATATGTAAGGGTTTCGGGTAGAAAAAATCTTATGAGATGTGAAAGATGTAAGTGGGGATAAGTCTGAGCTTATGATGTGTGATTAATAAGTGAGGCTAAGTTTATTCAAGGAGAGAATGAGCTAAGTGTGCACTGTATGCACAAATGACAAGGGAATTTTTGGGTAGAACCGAGATATCATGTATGAGCGTGTAAATCCCTTCCCAGGGATTCATAGTTAATCTTTGAAGTTGTAATTTGGTTGACAATCTATTTTCATGAACTCTGAAATTTAATTTCTTTCTCTTTGTTTTTAACAAGTCGGTAAAACCATAATCAATTACATGACAACAATTTCATGAATGCATAGTGAAATTTCATTCAAGCAAAGATAATTTACAATTTACCTCTTGAAGAAGAAGGTTGTCCTGGTTGTTGTTGTTTTCTTTCTCTTGTTGTTGAGTTCCTTGTGCTATTGAAACTAAAACTAACTAAAATTGTTTCCTTTCATCTAGCTAGGAACAAATATTCTCTAGCTCCCTAGCTCCAAAATATCAGATTTCCCGGCCCCTGAGCCCAAAATCCCAACAACCCAGTCCACTAGTAAAAACCCTAAAATAAATTATGCCTCCTTTCCCCTTTCCTCCTTGCTTTCTCCTTCTCCTCCCAATAAAAATCTCCCCTCTCCAAGTCCAACCCCATCTTCCTTAGCCTCCTCTCACAAATCCTCCCCCCATTAATTTCCCATATGCCTTATCTTTTGTCATTAATTCTTTACCTACATTTAATAAAATAAAATAATAATTATTTTGATTGTTGCATTACTGAATTTAAAGGATAGTATAAAATTTCATTAACTCATTAATTAATTGACTTAATTTAAACTAAATTAATCATAATAATTATATTGAATTAACAGGGTGTTACATAAACCCACCCTTCAAGAAACTTTGTCCCGAAGTTATAGTAACTTACAATACAAGGATAGAAATAACATGATTCATGTGTCTCAATTAGATGTGCACGTCATCAACTTAAACATTCATAAATACTAGTATACATGTGCAAGGCATGTATGCGTAGCTAGCACATACAGGACTCACATGTGTACTAATGACAATAATTATCACATCTAATGAAATTCATGTATGCTTCCAATCTAGTCAACAATGTTATTCATTTCATAAAGAATAGTAAACCAATTAAAATATTTGTAGAATCCTTCATGAAGGATCAAATCCTGTCACTGAGAGGGGGGCTGAATCAGTGACACAATAATTTTATCAATTTTTTGTTGTTAATGAAAAAAACAAATTAACAAAATATTTTATCGTGGAACCCAATTGGGAAAACCACAAACACTTTTCTATTAACTGCAAAATTTTGTTTTACATGTTACATAGACAAAAGATGTTCTTCCTTTTGAGATCAGCATGGACTGATCAGGATGCACCCACACCCTTATTCACCAGCACCAACTGGTAGGAGGCTTTGACCCCCTGTTTAATCAGCTACAAATGACAAGGAAGCACCAACTCCCCTGTAGGCATCAACCTGCCCTTGCACCACCTAACCACCCTTATTTTCTAAATCTAGAAAAATTTTGTGTCATGTCTTCACTACATCTCTCTTTGCTTCTGTGATTTAATATATCTTTTGATTCAGAATGCAGAGACACATTCTTCTCACCACTCTTTCTCGTTTATATAATCTTCAAAACGATGTGAGTTATAACGCATTGTGTCCTTTCGTTTGGACAATCGCACCTCTTCATATAACTTAACCATAATCTCTGCAACTACTGCAACAATCGAGTTCTGCTGAGGCACTTCCTTCAAACCATTACATATGACCAACAACACAAAACCATGGGCTTATCAACTTAAGCGATGTATTATCTTTTGCCTTTATTTCTCTTATTCCATATGACCATATGAGGTGACCAGGCGCTAGGCCAAGCGAGTGCTTGATCACTTATCAAAATCAATGGTCACGTTTTAATCTCCTGATGAGATGGATGGTTCTCATTTTCTTCAGGACTTCGGCTTTCGAGACTTCTGAACTTAGGTCATTTTCTGGTGGTGAAACTCCTGAAGTAAAACTCCCAGAGTGACGTAACTTACTGAAGTCACTTGATGACATGGCACAGGCCGAGTGGCTACCACGTGTCACTCAGATTCATAATTTACACCTACCTAAAATGTCAATTTCATCTTGACACTTGTCATTATATGACTGTGCCACATGTCCTTGCTCTCTCGATAAAGCACATATTCTTCTCCTTGATCTAACGGTCAAGATACTTATGATCAGAAGACTCATATCCACTTCAATATTTCAGCCTTTGGGACTTTGGGTAATTTGATTTCTCCACTTCTGAGTTCTTCCGAAGTGAAATTCCCCAAAGAGTAACCTCCTCACAAATTTTAACCCGAAATGAAATGTTGTTCATTGATCATGATCTTAGATTGACGACTCGACCTGTCTGTGATTTTTTTTTTCCTTGGCTTAAATCCAACGACTCTTCTTCTTTTCTTATCCTATCCTTCCACTTTAAAGTGATCCANTGATCATGATCTTAGATTGACGACTCGACCTGTCTGTGATTTTTTTTTGCCTTGGCTTAAATCCAACGACTCTTCTTCTTTTCTTATCCTATCCTTCCACTTTAAAGTGATCCAATGACTATCGAGAATTCGGGTATTCAAGATCTCAACCCTTTTGCCTTGCTTATCCTATCCTTCCATTTAAAGTGATCCAATGGCTATCGTGAATTCATGTATTCGAAATATCAGCCCTTTTTCCTTGCTTATCGTATCCTTCCACTCTTGATCCACTAATCGAGAATGGTCCCAGAGTAGATCAACGATCAGGGATGATTGTAGGGTCCCAACTAGCATGACGTTTAAAACTATCATTGAGCTCCGCAATGGAAAACTGCTTATTGGTAGTGGAACTGATGCCAACTATAGATCTATTTGGCTGGTGACAATCGACGGTCTAGAATAATTGTGGGATTGGAATTAGTGCGTTGTTTAATTTTCCCTTCGCGCTCTGTAATCAATCCCTGCCCTTGATCTGCGCTTGCATATCTGATGGTCATGACTTAATCTGATCATTTGGTGGATCAACCATAGTCGTTGATCTTTGAATCTATAAGAACCAATGACCTAGAATAATTGCGGGATTGGAAATAACACGTTGTTTAATTCTCCTTTCGCCCTCCACAATCTATCTCTGTCATTGATTTGATGCTTGCGTATCAACGGTCCTAATTTGATCTGATCATTGACTAGTCCTCCAACGATCCTTCTCTTGTAATCTGACGGTCTAGATTGGTTGCGGGATTGGAATAACACACTTTTTAACTATCCTTTTTCTCTCCACAATCCATCCCTGTCATTGATCTGGCACTTGCATATTCAATGGTCCTGACTTGATCTGATCATGTTTTTACAATGCGCTTTCCCTTCTGAGTTTCATCGCATCATCTCTTCTGAGCTTTGATCTTAATTCACTAACCCTCTTGAGATTTTAATCTCTGCATAACATCCTACTGTAACTTTGATCTTCATTCTCTAACCCTCCTGAGCTTTAATCTATGCATACCATCCTACTGTAACTTTGATATTCATTAGCTAACCCTCCCAAGCTTTAATCTTTGCATACCATCCTACTGTTTGACATCAATGACAACACATTAATGACACTATGTCCAATAATATCCCCCTTTTTCATTGGTGGAAAAACACCAAATTCATACACAATCTCCCCTTGCGATGATGCTTCTCTCCTCTAAATTTACTCTCCCCCTTTGACATCAATGGAAAATGGTTGCTTCCCCTATGGTAAAGCTTTTTTTGTTTGTATACTTCTGACCAGAATCTGAACTCGGGCAACTCCTACTATAATAATACTTTTCCTTTCATAATTGAATGACTCCTTCTGACTTTTATTGTTGTCTCCCCCTGAATTGGTGCCATTTGATGCATTATTTTCTTGAGAGATTAGATTGGAAGGGGGATTACTCCCAATATTTTCCTCAGATATTCAAATACATCTCTGCTTAAAGGTTTTGTGAAAATATCTGCCACATGTTCTTGTGTTGGGACATATTCCAATTTAATGTTCTTATTTTCAGCCTGATCTCTTAGATAGTGGTATTTTTATGGGAATGTGTTTTGATTTGGAGTGTTGGAGAGGGTTCTTGGAGAGACTTATAACACTTGTATTATCACAGTAGTTAGTAGTAGGTTCTTCAAATACCATTTTGATGTCTTGTAATGTTTTTTTCATCCATTCCACTTGTTTGCAACATTATGTTTCTGCAATATACTCAACTTCAGTGCTAGACAGAGAAACTGAGGACTTTTTCTTTCTTATCCAAGCTACCAATGATTCTCCCAAAAAGAATGCTCCTCCACTTGTAATTTTTCTATCATATACACAACCTTTCCAATCTACATTTGAATAGGCTTTTAAAGTGAATGAATCCTTGCTAGGGTAAAACAAACCAAGATCTATGGTTCCTTTCAAATACCTAAATATTCTTTTCACAGCTTGAACATGGCTCTCTTTTGGTGCTTCTTGGAGTCTAGCCACCATCCCAACAACTTGCTTGACATCAGGTTTGGAAGTTGTTACATAGAGTAAACTCCCAATAATTGATCTGTAGTGTTTTGGATCTACATCTTTGGACTCATCTTCCTTTCTTAGTTTGCATCCAACTGTCATAGGTGTACTAACATGTTTGCAATCCTCTAACTGGAATATCTTAAGCATATCTTTAACATACATAGACTGATGGATAAAGAATCCTCTTTTGGACTGTATTATTTGTAATCCAAGAAAGAAAGAAATTCACCAAGCAAGGACATTTCAAATTCTTGTTGCATCCTTCTACCAAATTCCTTACTCATTTTTTCATCATCACTGCCAAATATAATATCATCAACATATACTTCCACAATAATCATGTTATTACCAACAATTTTACAATAAAGATTGATGTCTGTTGATCCTCTTTTGAGGCATTGTTTTTGTAAATAAGAATCTAGCCTTGCATACCATGCTTTGGGTGCTTGTTTTATCCCATAGAGTGCTTTCTTTAGTTTGTAGAAATAGTATCCTTTGTTAGTTAATTGATATCCTTCTCATTTCTTAATATAAACTTCCTCTTGTAAGTTTCCATTGAGAAATGATGACTTGACATCCATTTGGTATACTTTAAATTTTTTGTAGCTGGAGAAAGCTAAGAACATCCTAATTGCCTCTAATCTAGCCACAAGTGTGAATGTTTCTTCATGGTATACTCCTTCAACCTGAGCATACCATTTACATACCAATCTGGATTTGTTCCTGATTACTTGCCCATTCTTATTCTTTTTTTTTTATACACCCATTTAGTTCCAATGACATTTTTTTTTGTCTTGGAACTAGTTCCCAAGTTTGATTTTTTTCAATCTGGTCCAATTCTTCATCCATAGCATTGACCCAATTCTCATATTTACATGCCTCTTTGATTGAGCTGGGCTCCATATGTGACAAAAGTGTTATTTATGTCTGATATAATAGTTTTCTTCTTGTGAGCACTCCATCGCTTTTATTTCCAATAATCATTTCTTCTGGATGATTATTTTGAGTCATTCTTGAGGGTGTCTTTGTGTCTCTTCTTGGGGATTCTTCTCTTATATATTCTTCTCGAATATCTTCCTCCTCTTCAATAGAATCCATACCATCCTCTTCCCTTTCTTATTCATTCTCTTCTACTTATTTTGCTTGTGTACCAACTGACTCATCATCGTCTTCATCATCACTGTCAAGTATAGTCTCTTGATGTTTGATCCTTATCATTTTTAAATCATCCACCTTGACATCTGCACTCTCAACAATCTTATGTAGTCTAATATTGTAGCATATATATTCTTTCTTGGTCAAAGCATATCCAAGAAAGATACCTTCATCAAATCTAGCATCAAATTTTCTGAGATTCTCATCAATCCTTTTGATGTAGCACTTACTTCCAAATACCTTGAAGTATTTTACCGAAGGAGCTCTTCCAAACCATAGTTCACAAAGATTATCATTACTATTAATATTGAGCTGAGATCTATTCAATATGTATAATGTTGTTCTTATGACTGCCCTCCAATATCCATTAGATAATTTTGCTTCATTGAGCATAGTCCTTGTAGCCTCCTGAACTGTTCTATTCCTTCTCTCAACAATCCCATTTTGATGAGGTGTTTGTTGATATTATGGTAGTTGCGGAAGGTATTTACCTCCACATGTAAACCTAACAAGAATAGAATACTTAGGGAAGCAATATGAAACCCTAATGAGTTGGATAATAACCCTAGAAGACAAGTCGTCTCAAGAGGATAATTTGTTTTAGGTTATTAGCCTCCAAGAGAAGAAGTCGGCCAAAAGAAATATTATATACTAAGTGAATAGGCACCCAGAATGAGAAGTCGACCTAGGCAGTTAGCCAGAATTAGTATAAATACAGGAGGCCAGTATTCATTCTAGCAGGCATTCTCATAACTGCAGAGCTCACTTGTGCACACTGCAGTTAGCCAGTTTGTGTGCAAGTTTGGAGGAGAAGCTTTCGTTGCAGCTACTGTAGCTAGCGAATTACATTTTGTCTTGGAATATCTCTTGGTTATGGTTTGGACTATCTGATCATCCCTTGTTTGGTGCGCTATCCTTGGAGAAAGGTGTGCTACCCTTTGTTTGGCTATCTATCCTAGGGTTTGCTTCCGGAGTGATTCTCTGTCAAGGTTAAAGTGCTCAGAGGGTAGCTTCGGCCTATGGTTGGGTGAAAATAGTGATATTTTCTATGGTAAAACGATCACATCCATCATATTCCAAAAGTGTTCTGGCAGCAGAGAATTGACTTTCTATTCCATGGGTTTCACAGAAGAGAACAAACTCTTTTGAGGTGAACTCACCACCATTGTCTGATCTAAGATATCTGATTTTTATCTCTTTTTCATTTTCAACAAGGGTCTTAAAATTTTTGAATTTGTTAAGTGCCTCTGATTTTTCCTTGAGAAAATATACCCAATCCATTCTAGTAAAATCATCAATGAACAACATAAAGTAGGACTCTCCTTGCAAACTCTTAGTCCTTGTAGGTCCAAAAAGGTCAGTGTGAACAAGATCTAAAGGTTTTGAGGTTGATTATTCTTTTGTTTTGAACCTTATTCTAGTTTTCTTACCTAGTTGACAGTGTCTACACATAGGATTTGAGGGATTTATGATCTTTGGAAAGTTTCTTACTGCCCCAATATTGATGACTTTCACTAATTGTCAAAGTTAATGTGCCCCAACCTTCTATGCCATAGCCAAATTTCATCTACTAAATTTATATGGCATTCCTCATTCAATTTTGTATTTAGTATATATACATTCTCATGATTTCTAGGAGCAGTACCGACCAATTTTCCTGATTCCTCTCTCCTAATCTCGAATTTCTGGGAATCAAAGATGCAAAAGTACCTATGATCACAAGTTTGGCTGACACTTAATAGGATAGGTTTCATTTTTTCAACAAGCAACACATTCTTGGCTTTGTCTTTTCCCAAACTCACAGTGCCTTTCCCAAGTATGTTACCTGAAGCATTGTCACCAAATGTAACTTTACCCTTTTGTTTCTCTAAATTCAAAAACTTGTACTTGTTTCCTGTCATATGTTTTGAGCACCCACTGTCAACATACCAGAGATATTCTTTATCTTGAGCTTTCAAGGCAATGAGACATTCCTCTTTTGATGTTTTTTCTTTCCAAAGCTTTTTTTTCTCTCTAATGAACTTTTTTTT
>JASDQU010099772.1:300397-318343 GCA_032191745.1 Picea mariana | reverse complement strand
GGTCCCATTCTTGTAGAGGTGCAATGGAGTTATAGTTTCTGCATTTAACTTGATTTATTGTTTGGTTATCTTTAAGGTTATAGTTATTAACCCTCAATTTTTTCCTTCTATATGCTCTACAATTCATAGCTTTGTGTTTGAAATTAGAGCATGCAAAGAAATAACCAATGAAAATGTAAGGATACCTATTTTAATAAACCTTCTTTGGTGTTGTCTTATATTCCTTCTTAATATAAGAAGGAAGTATTCCTCTGGAGTTCTGATCATTACTTGTCTTCTCTTCATATTTCTTCTTGAATGTAGTAAGGAGAGCAGCTGCAGAAGATTTTGAGTTAACTTGGTTTTCTTCTTGAGAATAACTTATTCCATTTTTATTACCTGAATCCCTTTGTGTGGTAATCATATTATCTAATATTTTAGATCTATTTTCAAATCTTGCTTGAATGAGTTTTTCATCAAGTTCTTTTCTTAGGTGAACTATTTATGCCTCCATTATTTCATAGGTTATTTGTTTTTCTTTAAGAGACTTTTCCAAACTTTCTTTCATCCTATTTTCTCCTAGGATTTGGTTTTTCAGGTTGCTCATGAGTTTCTCCATCTCTTTTTTAGTTTTCTCATGAGTTCATGTTTTTCTTTTTGTTCAACTACAAAAATTTCCAGCTGTCTATATCTGTTTTTGTATCTTCCTAATTCATCTAAGGCAGTAATAAGTTCTCCTTCCATATTAACCTCTGCTTCAACTTCTGAAACTTCCTCATGCTCAATTTATTCTATCTCATTAGGCTCTTCAATTCCTAGAAAAATGACTTCATCATCATCATTGTCACTAGACTCTGATGAACTGTTGTTTTCTTCTTTTGAGTAAAAGTTATTTTTCCCTTTGTAAAATTTTTTCTTGTAGTTGGGTTTTTCCTTCTTCTTGTGTTGTTTATTTTTGTCCTCTTCATCTTCAAGTTCCTCCTTGGGATAGGGACACTTGGAAGCAAAATGGCCAACCTTGACACAATTAAAACATTTGAAAGGAAACTTGCCTTTGTACTTCCCTGATCCTTTCTAAATTTTTTTAATAAAATTGGCTTCTTCTACATCAGATTCTTCATGATGGTTGGATTGAGGTTTTTCCTTCTAGTTTTTTGTTTTCTTGAGAACCTTGAAGGCTACCTCTCCTTGTGGGAGGTTCTCATGACCTAATATTAACTCATAGGCTGCGAGGATTCCATACAATTCATCCATGGTGATTTTATCTATATTTTCTTGATCTTCAAGAGTGTACACTTTAGGATTGTATAGAATAGGTAGTGTTTTAGTATTTTTTTAACTAGCTCATTGTCTGACACTTCTACTCCCAAACCTCTGATTGCATTAACAATATTATCAACTCTTTCGAAGTACTCTGAGATATTTTATTCATCCTTCATTTTTAGACCTTCATATTGTACTTTGAGAGTCTGGAGTTTGGACCTCTTTACCTTGGAATCTCCTGC
Source organism: Picea mariana (assembly GCA_032191745.1). Classification (NCBI taxonomy): domain Eukaryota; kingdom Viridiplantae; phylum Streptophyta; class Pinopsida; order Pinales; family Pinaceae; genus Picea; species Picea mariana. The sequence continues at coordinate 316,859 of JASDQU010099772.1, read as the reverse complement.
ATATATAGTTTCCAATTTATCCCAGAGTTGTTTTGGATTATTACAGTTTAGTACTTTAGCAAGGATTTTCTTACTCAGTCCATCTTGTATTGTGCTTAAAGCCTTTGCATGTTCCCAAAAACATTTCTTGTCTTCTGCTTCTATGGGAGTGCCTTTTGGAACATCATATCCTTTTTCAACTAATGTCCATACTTCTAGTACAATGGAAATCATATAGATTTTCTTTCTAACACTACAGAAGGCATAGTATTCACCATCAAATAGGGGAGGTTTTTTATGGCATCTTCAACTGTTGATCCATTCTAATGTATATTTCTCTTCAAGTGATTTAAACCTTTTGTGAAGAGACCTGCTCTGATACCAATTGAAGGATCAGATCATCTCACTAAGTGGGGGGGGTGAATCAATGACACAATAATTTTATCAATTTTATTTTGTTAATAAAAAAAAAAATTTAACACAATATTTTGTCGTGGAACCCAATTGGGAAAACCACAAACACTTTTCTATTAATTGAAAATTTTTTGTTTACATGTTACATAGACGGAAGATGTTCTTCCTTTTAGATCATCACCGACTGATCAGGATGCACCCACACCCTTTTTCATCGACACCAACTGGTAGGACTCTTCGAATCCTTGTTTAGTCAATTATAACTGACAAGGAAGCACCAACTCCCCTGTAGGCATCAACCTTCCCTTGCACCACCCAACCACCCTTATTTTCCGAATTTGAAAAACTTTTGTGTCATGTCTTCACTGCATCTCTCTCTACTTCTGTTATTTAATATATCTTATGATTCAGACTGTAGAGACACATTCTTCTCACCACTCTTTCTCGTTTATATAATCTTCAAAAAAGTGTGAGTTATAACGCATTGTGTCCTTTCATTTGGACCATCACACCTCTTCATATAACTTAACCATAATCTCTGCAACTACTACAAAAATCGATTTCTGCTAAGGTGCTTCCTTCAAACTATTACATATGACCAACAACGCAAAACCACGAGCTTATCAACTTAAGTGATGTATTATATTTTTCCTTTATTTCTCTTATTCCATATGACCACAAGCGGTGACTAGGCGCTAGGTCAAGCGAGTGCTTGATCGCTTATCAAAATCAACAGTCACATTTAATCTCCCAATGAGATGGACGGTTCTCATTTTCTTCAGGACTTCGGCTTTCAGGACTTCAGAACTTAGGTCATTTGTTGGTGGTGAAACTACCGAAGTAAAACTCTCGGAGTGACATAACTTACTGATATCACTTGATGATGTGGCATGGGCCGAGTGGTTGCCATGTGTCACTCAGATTCATAATTTACATGTATCTAAAATGTCGATTTTGTATTGACACTTGTAATTATCTGATTGTGTCACGTGTCCTTGATGACGTGGTCTACTGACATAGATCTCCCAATATGGCACATATTCTTCTCCTTGATCTAACGGTCAGGATACTTATGATCAGACGAATCATATCCACTTCGAGATTTCGGCCTTCAGGACTTCGAGTAATTCGATTTCTCCACTTCTGAGTTCTTCCGAAGTGATATTCCCTAAAGAGTAACCTCCTCACAACTTTTAACCCGAAATGAAATGTTGTTCGTTGACCATGATCTTAGATCAATAACTCGATCTGTCTGTGATGCTTCTTTGCCTTATTTTAAATCCAACGACTCTTCTTATTTTCTTATCCTATCCTTCCACTTTAAAGTGATCCAACAACTATCGAGAATTTGGGTATTCGAGGTCTCAACCCTTTTGCCTTTCTTATCATATCCTTCCATTTAAAGTGATCCAATGAATATCAGGAATTCAGGTATTAGAAATATCATCCCTTTTGCCTTACTTATCCTATCCTTCCACTCAACTTGATCCATTGGTCGAGAATGGTCCCAGAGTAGATCAACAATCAGGGATGATTATGGGGTCCCAACTAGCACGACGTTTAAAACTATCGTTGAGCTCTGCAATGGAAAACTGCTCCTTGGTAGTGGAACTGATGCCAACCATAGATATATTTGGTGGGTGATGATCGATGGTCTAGAATAATTGTGGGATTGGAATTAGCGCATTGTTTAATTCTCCCTTCGTGCTCCGCAATCAATCCCTGCCCTTGATCTGTGCTTGCATATCTGATGGTCATGACTTAATCTTATGGTTTGATGGATCAACCATATTCATTGATATTTGAATCTATAAGATATGATGGTCTAGAATAATTGCGAGATTGGAAATAACACATTGTTTAATTATCCTTTCGCTCTCTGCAATCTATCCTTGTTGTTGATCTGGCACTTGCATATCAATGGTCCTGATTTTATCTGATCGTTGACTAGTCCTCCAACAATCCTTCTCTTGTAATCTGACGGTCTAGACTGATTGCGGGATTTGGAATGACACACTTTTTAATTCTCCTTTTTCTCTCCGCAATCCATCCCTGTCATTGATCTGGTGCTTGTGTATTCAACGGTCCTAACTTGATCTGATCATGTTTCTACAATGCACTTTCCCTTCTGAGTTTCATTGTGTCATCTCTTCTGAGATTTGATCTTCATTCACTAACCCTCTTGAGCTTTTAATCTATGCATACCATCCTACTATAACTTTTATATTCATTTGCTAACCCTCTTGAGCTTTAATCTATGCATACTATCCTACTGTAACTTTGATCTTCATTTGCTAACCCTCCTGAGATTTAATATATGCATACCATCCTATTGTTTGACATCAATGACAACACATTAATGAAACTATGTCCAACACTTCAATTATAATAACTGAACACAAGCAACATTCACTTAGATAATTGTAGTTTAGTTTTTTTTTAAATTAACAAAACGAAATCAATAAATTTTGCTACAAGATTAAAACTCCACACACTGTCAACTACTTCTAATCATCCTTCCTCCCTAACCTACTTCCATATTCCATCCATATCCTTCCTCTATTGAACTATCCTGGAGCATCAACAATATTGACCTAACTCTAGTTAGAACCCGTAAGAAGAAGTGTCAACTACCTTGACCAAGCTTCCCTAGCAGGAAACTGGTAGTCTTCATCAGACGTCTAGGGAGAGTGAGATAATGTCATCCTCCCATCACTCCAAGTTTAAGAGGATACATAATGGGAAATTCCTCCACCCCTCTTGATAGAACTAGGGTCAACACCCTATCATGGACCATACAATGGAACGTTTTTACTGGGATTCTTTCATTGTATATTCAGTTTCAAGAAGTCTCTCTACTTGAAAACCTGCACTTTCCCACATATTGTAGAAATGCATTTTAACCAACGTAATTTAACATGCTAATATTCCAACCATATTATCTCTCGGTCGATTCTCATGATATTAATCGTTTATTACCATCCTCCCTTTGGCCATTTCATAGCCCATTAACCTGCAGATTATTTTATAACACAAGCTTATACATATCCATACATTATTATCATGTAAATGCATTTAATCATATCATTAACTCAATATCCATGTACCAACACCTTTAAATTTCAAAACTTTCAAGCTAGAATTAGGTTGCATAATATCCATCATAATTTAAATATTGATAAACATTCATAGTATTAACATTCGCATAGGTCCATATGTCTAAAATTTTAAGTGTATCATTAATAGTTTCACATTTAATAAGAAAATAAGATATTATTAGGGCATAAGTAATTCTAGTTTTCTTAGTCAAAATGTGGCATTACACACCCCCAACCTTTGGGAAACATAGTCCTGAGGTTGTCAAAAAAGTGAGGGATGATCTCGTTGTAAGGTCTATGCATCCTCCCAAGTAGCATATCCTGGGCTATATGTATCCCACTAGACCTTAACTTGGTCTACCAGATGATTCTTGAGTTTTTATACCCTACGGTCCAATATGCATAATGGTTTGACCATGATGGTTCCCGCATCTGAGACCTGCAATTCCTTCCAATTTAGTTTGTGAGATTTGTCAGCAAGATAATGACATAGAAAATATACATGAAAAAAATTATGAGTTTTATGCAAGTGGGATGGTAGTATGAGACAATAGGAAACGAGTACAATTCTCTTTTCTATTTTGAATGGTCCTATAAATTGAGGAAACAACTTTGTCCCCTTCCCAAACCGAATGGTACTCTTATTAGGATTGATAAGAATGAAAACTTGATCTTCCATTTTAAAAAATTTGGTCAGTCCTATGTGCATCAACATAACTTTTTTTTCTATCATGTGCTTCCTTTATTTGTTTCCTAATCTGAATCACCAGTTCCTCCATCTCTTGAATCAATTAAAGCCCTACTATCACTCGGTCTTGTAATCTTTCCCAACTCAATGGTGTCCTGCATTTCCTTCCATACACAACTTCATAGGGTGGCATTCCAATTGATCTGTGAAAAATGTTATTGTAGGCGAACTCTACTAAAGGTAAGTACTTCTCCCAATGGGTTTGATTATCCATAACATACATCCTAAGCATGTCTTCCATAACCTGATTTTTTCTCTTAGTTTTCCCATCTATTTCAGGATGATATGTTGTGCTCAAGTTCAATTGAGTCCCCAACGTTGACTGCAAACTTGTCCAAAACCTAGAGGTAAACCGAGATTCCCTATCTGAAATGATCTCCTTAGATAAACCATGTAGATGGATGACTTCACTTATAAAAACACGTTCCACATCAGTGACATCTTAAGTGTCTCTAACTGGAATAAAATGAGCACTCTTGGTCAAATTATCAACTATAACAATAATGGCATTGTTCCTCAGTGATGTGAGTGGTAATCTCACAACAAAATCCATAGAAATGATTTCCCACTTGGACTTAGGAACATCATGTGGTTGTAGGAGACCTGCTGAGTGGTGGTGATCATCCTTTACTTGATGAAACTCAAGGAACTTGGGGATAAAATGGACTACATCATGCTTCATGCCTACCCAAAAGAAAATCTTCTTCATATCTGCATACATTTTCTTCACATCGAGATGCAAAGAGTAAATTTCTCTATGGGATTCCTTTAGTATGATGCTTCAAATATCCCCACCCTCGAGGATGTACATACTTCTCTGATATCTTAAAAATACATATTCTTCAAGGACCTTCATACTTTGTCTCTAACTGTCTCCCAATATGGAGGGCTGAAGAAACCTTTAAATACCTCTAAGAATTTCCCCCAACACTCGCTCCCTCAGATTAACTTTTAAGGTTAGCAAGGAGAAGATATGTGGTCTTCTACTCAGGGCATCCATGGCCACATTCTCCTTTCCCTTGATATATGAAATTCCAAAATCATACTCACTCATAAACTCACTCCATCACCTCTGCCTAGTATTGAGATCCTTTGAGTGAAGAGATGCTTTAATCTTTCATGGTCTGTTTTGAGTTCAAAGCTTTGTTCCACTAGATAATGCCTACAAAGCTTCAAAGTTATTATTACAACTGCCAACTTTAAATCATGAGTAGCATATAGGTCCTCATGTTTCTTCATCTTTCTTGTTGCATACACTATCACTCCCCCATCTTGCATTAATGTAGCCCCCAATCCTTTCTTTGAGGCATATGTGCATACTGTGAAATTGTTTCCCATATAAGACACTCGTAGAATTGATGCAATGGTTAGTAACCTTTTAAGCTCAAAGAATGCAATATCACATTCCTTTTTCCATTCATACCTGACCCCCTTGCATTGCAAGGTAGTGATGGGTTTTCCTATCTTAGATAACCCGTCCAAAAATCTTCGATAATAGCTAGCTAGCCCCATGAATATTCTCACCTCATGAGCATTTTTCGGCACTAGCCAATTCATAATGGCCTTCACCTTTTCTGGGTCCACATAAATTCCCTCACCGTAAATGATATGACCTAAATAGTGAATCTCTTTCTGGAAGAAAGAACACTTCAAAAACTTTCCATACAACTTTTTCTCTCTAAGGCATGACAATACCACTCGCAAGTGTTCCTCATGTTCTCTTTCATTCTTGGAATAGATGAGGATATCATCAAGAAATACCTATATAAAGAGGTATAAGTACTTTCAAAATACACCATTCATGAGGCTCATGAATATTGTTGGTGCATTGGTCAAACCAAAAGGGACTACAATGAACTTGTTATGCTCGAACTGAGTTCAAAAGGTAGTTTTAGGAATATCTCCTTCCTTAATCCTTAATTGGTGATACCCTAATCACAGATCAATTTTGGAGAAAAAGTTAACTCCTTTCATTCGATCAAAGAGATAATATATATATAGTATTGGGTACCTATTATTCACTATAGCACATTTCAAGTCCCTACAATTTATGCACAAACATAAGGAACCGTCCTTCTTCTTGACAAAAATTATCAGTGCACCCCAAGGTGAAACACTGGGCCTTATCAACCCTAAGTCAATTTTTCCTTCAATTGCATCTACAACTCACAAACTTATGGCGTTTTCATCCTATATAGTGTCTTGGAAATTAGATCCACACCAGGTTTTAGCTCGATGGTAAAATAAATCTCCTTTTCAGGAGGTAACCCTGACAACTTTTTCAAAAAAAATCATTAAATTTTGAAAATACTAGATATTGATCCATAGAGAGTCCTTTCTCTTCATTGACTGCTTCCACTACATATAATCAACAACCTTTCCTCATGCAACATTTAACCTTCATTGTTGATATAAAGCGTAGAGGCACCTTCCTCCATATACCATGGATCTCTATTGACCTTCCTTCATCATCAACGGAAAGCACTCTCTTCACAAAACAATCTACCATAGCTCAATGGGATTCTAACTAGTCCATCCCAATGATTTGTTCATACGTACCTAGAGTAGTCACGTACACATTCAACCTAGTAGTACACAGTCCCAGGTCTACTATACAATTATGAACGCTATGTCCTACCGCGTTTTTTCCCCCAAATCCATCTCGACTTGTTTAAATTCATCGCGCTCGTAGGCTGCCAACCCACACTTTTCTAATGAACAAGGTGAAATGAAACTATTTGTAGCACCAAAACAAAATCAAATTTTAACATAGAAATCATGTATCATACCTGATGAATCCACCACTATGGATTGATGTTCTTTATGGTGATTATTGACCGATACATAAATCTAGTGGCTACTACTCTCTCTTCCTATCAGGGACTTTCCTTCTCTATGCACAAATCTAGATTGTGACTCTGGACAGTCATGCTGGTAATGGGGTCCTCCACACCCCCAAAAAGTAACACATGATGGAACCTACACATTTCCCTGTGAAGGCCTCTAAAATTAGTTCCTTTCTATGGATTCCCTACCCCTACAAGTTTCTCCCCGAGAAGGTCATGGACCTTCTTGCATCATAGGAGATGAGTGGGATGTTGTACTTGCTGCCATCGAAATACATGTCGTAATTTTTCTAGGTGTGGCTCTATTCCTATAAGGAGGTTTCCTAGAGCTTCCTCCCTAAGAGAAGGTCCTAGGGGCCTTCACCACCAATCTAGGTTGTTTGTGGAATGGTTGATCTAATTCCTCCAATTAAACTCATATGCTCTTCTATGTAACGATCAATTTCAACTTCTTTGGCCACTGAAGATGGTTTCCACATATGTACTATGGCCCTTATCTTAGGGTTTAACCCATACACAAAATGTTTTGCTTGTCGTTGATTGGTATCCATGTATGAGATGTAATTTACTAACTCCATGAACCTAATTTTGTACTCTTCCATAGCGTTTTTCCCTGAATTAGAGCATGGGATGCTCCTACATGTTCTTCCACATAATAATTCAGCAAATACTTTCTCTGAAACCTTTCCTCAAAAATTTCTGAAGAAACGGTGTTTGGAATAAGGTGCAACTTTCTCTCTAGATTACCCCACCAGTTCAAGGCACTTTCCCTCAACTGAAAGATCATTATCGTTTCTTTTGACATGGAAGCATAATCTCTCAAGGAAAAACATCTCGTCATTCCTTCCAACCATGCCTCAACACGTTCACTTGCATGTCCTTAGGAAAACTCTAGGAGTTTGATTTTCTATAGTTCTCTAGTGATGTCCACTGATGGAGGCCCTCCCTCTGAGTCCCTCGATGCTTCCAGGTTACCCACTCCAGAAGGTGGGGGTTCCACTTTGACATCCACTTACCAAAATCCCTTTAATGTCTCATTAATAKCCTCTAACGAGTGAAAAATGAGAGCTATCAAGGGCAACAATGGTGGTGGTACTGGCATCGGTGGTCCTTATGATGATTCCCCCCTGAACTCAATTTCCTTGAGTCCTAGCCATCTTTAATATCTAAATCTATTTCCAACCAAATTTTTATTAGAAAAGGGTTTAATTCCTTCAACTTTTAACTTAAACTTATACTTGCAATGTAGGGTTAGGTGTAAGTGTCTTTATACTTGTCTGTAAACAAACATTACTCCCATAAGGTAAGTGGCTTAGGTCAGGGTTAAATAATCTAATCTCGGTATCTTGGTAGGTATCTTAATATCTCTCTTACCTTGCTAGTTGCACTAGCACTATGGTACACTCACCCATTACTCCAATCGACTTCTTTAATCAATTTCTAACCCTTCCCTATAACACTTTATATTGTTATAGAGCTTAATTTTTTTATGTAATTAGTCTCTTATAATTAGTCGTAAATCCATTCCCCTTTCTCATCGATTAATCAAGCATTAACATTATCACATTTCAATGCTAATCTAACCATTACATTAATTAGCATTGTTTTAATTAATCAACACATTTATTTAATATGCATGGTATCTAAATAATTATGTTGATTATCTAATATTATATATAGGTATGTTTAAACTTAGAGCAAGGAGTTTGAGAAATAATGTATATATTGTATTTTAAAAAGACCTTATATAACCCTATATATTCTATAAACATACACATATATCTTTCATTTAATTTGCATTTTAATTATTATAATTCTTTATATATATATATATATACACACACACACACATACATGCATATATAAACAAATTAAGGTAATAAATAATTTTTTTTTGTTCTAAAAATAAAATAAAATCGAACAATGCTAGTCATCATGGGTCCTTGCATGAGGCCCACATGCCTCGTGCTCCCTCACATAAAAATAATAATGAAACTAAAATAATAAAAAATAATAATAAAAACATTTCTCAAACCCTAATCGCTACATCCCCTTTGTCGTTTGCTTGGTCATTTGGGTACTTTGAGCGTGATGTAGGTGTGGCCATGGCTCCATGGTTGGCTTCCCTAAGGGTGTGGCCATGGTTTCTAGGCTGACCTCCACCTCCTTCTTCCCACGTTTTGATCAGGACTGCACAATGCATGGTGCAGTAGATTGGGGCACTTCCTACCCACGATTGACCCCTGAGGTGAGAGGAGGAAAGGTTAGGTTGCATGGTCACCCTTCCTCCTCACTATTCTAGTGATGGGGTAACTGTGTCGGATGCCTTTCCTTCCAAGTTTCCTCCCTTGTCTCTCAGCCACCAAAAACCCATGCTAATGCCAAATCAAATGCCCCCTAGTGTAGATCTTGGTCGTATAGATTTGTAATCCAAAGGAGGTTCTGATATTTTAAATCATCTCATCCTCAAAGAAACATATACATCGACTCCAATCCTAGCCCATGAGAGTATCTAAGCCCGTCATATAGGCGTGGAGTAGGTAGGGTATTGGGTATTTTTATCCATGTCGACCCTTGCAAGGAAGAGGTTGATGTGGGATTTCGAGTGAATGTGGCAGGATTTGTCTATAGGAATTAGTGGGTGAAATATACCAGATATAAAAAGTATGCAAAACAGAAATAAAATGCTAGAAACGACAAAATAACAACAATATAACCAGAACATTCACCACAATAACATTGAATTGATATAAGATTAACAATAGAAATAACACTTGATTCTGAAAGCAATGTTCATGGGCCTCTTCGAGGGGGCAACCTCCAGTTGAGCAGATCTCTATTACAATAATATCCAAGATAGGGTTATCATACCCTTGAATCCTATTTATACTAAATATGTCTATGAAAAGAAGCATCTAGAGGAAGATCCTTCTAGAAGAAGAAGCTTCTATTAGTTCTTCTTACATCCGACTTATTCTATTTTATTGCAAGGCATTATTAATATTGACCTTTATTACATCCGAATATATTGTTCTACCTATGTGTGGGTTAGGACACTAACATGTCCTCCCCCTTAAATACAACCTTGTCCTCAAGGCTTGAGATGTGGAAATTGTTGCAGAATGGTAGCTGGTTCCCAAGTGGCATTTGTTGGAGTTATATCTTTCCACTGGATTAACACTTCCTTGATGGTTCACTAATGCAGGCGAAGCTCATGCTGGTCCAAAATTGCTTGTGGTTGTAGGCAAATGGATCCTTCTTTGGTTAACTCGAGAAGGTTGGCTTGAATTTGGCACTTAGTTCTGATCACCTTCTTTAAGAAGGAAACATGAAAAATAGGATGTAGCTTCGAATGACTGGGCCAAGCTAACTAATAAGCCACCTGTCCCACATGCTTGAGAAATGTATAAGGACCATAAAATTTGGGCACTAGCTTCTGACAATGCTCAACCTTGAGGGAATTATGCTTGTAAGGTTGTATGTGAAGAAACACTTGATCCTCTTCTTCAAATTGACGTTCAGAGCGACCTTGATCTACTTATTGCTTCATGCGATTATGTTCCATGACCGAATTCTCTTTGAGGGTACAAAGAATATCCTCTCAAACTGTAAGTGTTTGGTCAACCGCCTAGACCTTCGAGACACCAAGTAAGTATGAGAGAACTGAAGATGGCTTCTGTCCATATACCGCTTCAAAAGGAGTCATACATGTAGTTGTATGGTATGAAGTGTTGTACCACCATTCAGCTAGGGGTTTCCATTGAGCCCACTGATTTTGCTTTTCTGAGGTAAAACACCTCAAATATGTTTCCAAACAGTTGTTGACAACTTCTGTTTGACCATCAATCTAGGGATGATAGGTTGTACTGTGATGCAATTGGGTGCCTTGTATCTTGAACAGTTCTTGCCAAATATTGCTTATGAAAGTTGGGTTGCGATAAAAAACAAATAGAGTGTGGCATGCCATGAAGCTTGAAGACCTGATCCATGAAAATTTGAGCCACCGTGGATGTTATAAACGGGTGTTGAAGAGTGCAGAAATGAGCATACTTGGAAAGTCAATCAACAACCACCATGGTGACTGATTTATTTCCTGATTTGGGTAAGCTTGTAATAAAATCCATAGAGATGTCCTTCCAAATAGCAGGTGGAATCGGGAGTGGTTGTAGTGTGCCTCGATATTTGACTGTTTCTCCCTTGTTGCATTGACACACATCACATTCAGCGACAAAAGTATGAATGTCCTATTTCCTACCATCCCAGAAAAAAGAACATTTGACCCTGTCATAGGTTTTGGTGAACCCTGAGTGCCCTGTTGTCGTTGTAGCATGAAGCTCAAAAAGTCCCATGGATTTAATATTTGATTGTTTACTTAAATACAAATGGCCCTTGTATCGAAGCTCATCATGGAGCCAAGAGTACCCCGGGGGAGCTGGAGCACTGGACTGCAATTGTTGGATCAACTGCGAACTTTTGGGATCTTGTAGCCATTCCTGGCGAACAACTTGGAGCCAATCTGGTACAATGAAGGAAAGAGAAAAAAAGGGATCCTTCATCTTCATATTTGCAGGAAAGTGCATCCGAAACCACATTTTCTTTTCCTTTCTTGTAAATAATCTCATAATCATAGACAAATAGCTTAGTTACCCATTTTTGTTGCTCCAGGGAGGAAATGTGTTGTTCCAAAAAATACTTGAGGCTTTGATGGTCTGTCTTAATTTGGAAGTGTTTCCCCAATAGATAAGGGCACCACAAATAAACGACATGAAAAATAGACAACATTTCCTTTTCATAGATAGATTTGCCTAGATTTCTTTCAGATAGTTGCTTGCTGGTAAAGGCCAAAGGCCAACCCTCTTGCATAAGGACAACACCAATTCCTTTCCCTAAAGAATCACATTCCAAGACAAAGGTCTTTGTGAAATCAGGAAGGACTAGGACTGGAGTGGTGCACATGTCCATCTTGAAGGTTTGAACAGCTTGAGAAGTAGTTGGAGTCCAGGTGAAAGAATTCTTTTTTAGGAGAGCAGTGAGAGGTGCTGCAATCTTTCCATAATTATTAACAAACTTGCATTAATAACCTGTTAAGCCTAGAAATTCACACAAGATTTTGAGAGTCTTTGGGTGAGGCCAGTCTTACATAGCTTCAATCTTTTTAGGATCCACCCTAACACCTTCTTTGCCAACCAGATGACCCAAGTACTCTACTTCTAAGGCGAAAAAAGCACATTTAGACTATTTAAGGAAAAGTTGGTGCTGAGAGAGTAGATGGAGAACTCGATCCACATGAGCAAGATGTTCTATCTAGCTCTTGCTATAGATGAGGATATCATCAAAGAAAACTAAGACAAAATGACGGAGAAAAGGATGGAAGACATGATTCATGAGGATTTGGAAGGTGGAGGGGGCATTACACAAGCCAAAGGGCATGACCAAAAACTCATAGTGGCCCTCATGAGTTCTAAAGTCATTCTTGGGAATGTCTACCTCTTTCATACGTCTCTGGTGGTAGCCCAAATGAAGATCAATTTTAGTAAAGAATTGGGCGCCACTCAGTTCATTCAGGAGGTCATCAATGACATGAATGGGAAATTTGTATTTAATGGTAAGTTTTTTGAGGGAATGGAAGTCAGGACACATTCACCAAGAACCTTATTTCTTCAGGACCATGACCATAGGAGAAGAGTAGGGGCTCGTACTAGGGTGGATAACGCCTACATTAAGGAGTTCTTGGACCATTTTCTCAATTTCATTTTTTTGGGAAAAGGGGTGACGATACAGACGGATATTGGGAGGAAGGCTTCAGGGTACAAGGGGAATGGAATGATCATTAACACCATGTGAAGGAGGGAGTCCCTAGGGAGTGGAAAAGACAACTTGATGTTTAGAAACGATGGCTTGGAGGTCTTGCGGCACCAAGGGTCTTTATGTTGCTTTTATGGCATCGATTTGAGCAATAACACCATAATGACCCTTTTTGAGCATATTTTCCATGCGATGGGAACTAATGATCTCAGGCAAACCGGTGATGATGCCTTGGAACTTATATTGGTGACCCTCCTGGTCAAATTGCATGGTTAATTCCTTAAAATCCATGAGAATGGGACCTAAAGTCCTTAGCCAATATGCACCTAACACAATGTCACAACCACCCATGTTGATAGCAAACATATGATATTTTAGGTGGTAGTCATCAATTTGGAGACACACATTTTCACAATGCCCTCCACATTTCATGAAGCCACCATTGGCAATCATGATTTGGAAATTATTGACGACATGGATGTAGTAATGAGTTTCTTGGGCAATGCGGCTATGAATAAAATTATGGGTGCTTCCACTATCAACCAGAATGATGACCTTTTGATGCTTGATGTAACCGATTAACTTGAGGGTTTGGGGAGTGGAGAAGCCAGTGAGGGCATTGAGAGAAATGACCAGTTCTACTTCAGGAGAGTCTAATTGAGGGGTTATGTCGGGGGTTTCATGTGACTCAGGCACAAGGGGAGTTTCAATATCCTCTTCTGAAATATCCTCAGAGATGGCCATAAAAAACTTTTGTTCCTTACACTTGTGGCCTGGGAAATATTTGTCATCACAATTATAACAAAGGCCTTTGAGTTGGCGTTCATCCATTTCAGTCCTGGTCAATTTTTGGATCTTTACGGGAGTAGAGGGAGTAGTGGGATTTATTGGTTTAGGGTGAGGGATAAAGGAGGGTTTCCAGTTTTGAGAAGATACAACCTGTTGTGATTCTTTAGCTCTTTTAGTAGCCTCCACCCAACTCTGAGGCTGATCCATGAGGACATGGGCCCAAATTTTATCTTTGAGGCCACTGATAAAACATTTTCAGAAAAAATCATCAGACATGCCCTCTGTCTGAAAAGCCAGTTACTCAAAGGAAGCTATAAAGTCTTCCACTGTTCCTGATTGTTTCAACTTTGTCAAATGCCCCAAATGGTTGGTGTCAGTGTCAAAGTGTTCATAAAGCTCTGCCACAAAGTGTGTCCAAGCAATATACCCTTGATGAGAAGTTTTTCTCCATTGCCACCATTGCTNAGCTCTTTTAGTAGCCTCCACCCAACTCTGAGGCTGAGCCATGAGGACATGGGCCCAAATTTTATCTTTGAGGCCACTGATAAAACATTTTCAGAAAAAATCATCAGACATGCCCTCTGTCTGAAAAGCCAGTTACTCAAAGGAAGATATAAAGTCTTCCACTGTTCCTGATTGTTTCAACTTTGTCAAATGCCCCAAATGGTTGGTGTCAGTGTCAAAGTGTTCATAAAGCTCTGCCACAAAGTGTGTCCAAGCAATATACCCTTGATGAGAAGTTTTTCTCCATTGCCACCATTGCTAATGTTCTTGATATAGATGGAGAACACCTTACCGAAGTTTGGCCAAGTCATCTGTAATGCCATATAAAGATAAATAATGTTCCATTTGGGTTACCCAACCAGTGGGGTCCGAGCCATCACATTTGTTCACATCCACCCATGAAAGGCGTAGGTCACATTGAAAGTGATGGTTCTGAAAGTTATGGGAATGAGAGGAATGGTGACCTTCAATATGTGGAGGTGAGGAAGAGGAAGGGTTATCTGTAGGGATATGCATTTTGGTGCAGAGTGACGAAAAGATAGATTCAAGTTGGGTGGTGAGGTCTTGTTTGATTTCCTCCATTGAGGACTACATGGTTTTATTCATGGCGACAACATTGGCACTGAGTTGTTTCACTTCTTGTTGGGTCTCGATGAGACCAGATTGCAAGGTGTTGAAGAGAGATTCCAAGTCTTGGCTACGAGTATGGGCCATGAGGATGGGGGAAACTGAAAAGGGGTGGGTGGGGTCAATTTTTTTTTCTGAAAAATGATATGGATGAATGTGATAAGGGATAATAGATGAATCCAATGGAATAAGTCTCAAATAATGTGTATTTACTTGGAAACCCAAACACAGTTGCGCGGTAATAGATATTGTATGTTTTAATTTGTTTATGTTTCTATCCCCAAGGGTTAGGTATTCAAGGGTTCTATAGACAAGGGTTTTCCCTATGATAAATCTCTCTAATATACATGCAGGGTCTAACAATAGTACTCAGCCCAATATCTAAGGGAACTAACTAAGGAGGATAGATTGAACCCTTATCCGTACTACCCGACTACCCAGGTACTACAAAGTATCTTCCCGAGTGTTGTTCACGGTGACATTATAGCAGTTAGGTGGCCGATTAGTTTATCTAAAGAGGGCTTCAGGTAATCTAGGTCGATCCATACACAGGTGTTGTCTGATTCACTACAACTCGAAGGGGCACCAACAGGGGTTACAAGGGTGTCCAAAAAATGTGTGCTTAAGTACCACTTGTATTTCATATGTGTATGAATCACTCAACCGTGGGTTTATGTGCGTAACGACATATCTTTGTGGCTTAAAGACGTCGGAATACATCTCTACCCTGAAAAAAAATTAACCCACACTTTCTAACTAGGAAAGTGCTCTGATACCAATTGTAATATACCAGATATAAAAAGTATGCAGAACATAAATAAAATGCTAGAAACGACAGAATAAGAACAATATAACTAGAAAATTCACCACAATAGCACTAAAATGATATAATATTAACAACAAAAATACCACTTTGATTCTAAAAGTAATGTTCACGGACCTCTTCTAGGGGGAAACCTCTAGTTGAGCAGAGCTCTATTACAATAATATCCAAGCTAGGTTTCTCATACCCTCGAGTCCTAGCTATACTAAATATGACTATCAAAAGAAGCATCTAGAGGAATATCCTTCTAGAAGCGGAAGCTTCTATTAGGTCTTCTTACATCCGACTTATTCTATTTTATTACAAGGCTTTATTAATATTGACCTTTATTACATCTAAATATATTGTTCTACCTATGTGTGGGTTAGGACCCTAACAACAGGGCACCTTGGAACAACCACACCATTCTTTGGAATGGTGAGTCTCCTCCTTCTCCTGGACTGATTCTTAGTTTGCAATTGTGGTCAAAGGTTCTCGTTTTTTTTTTTTCCTTCAAGGCTCAAGGGAGCAATCCTGGCTCCATGGTCGGCCACCTAGAGGGCACATCCATGGATGCTTGGCTATCCCACCCTTCATCTTCTTTTCTATCGTGTCATGGTGAGGCTTAAAGGTATGGCAGAGGGTTCCTTCAGTGTGTGTGGCCTTATCCGACGACCTACGCCTTTGGTCAAAACATGGTGGATCGCACTTGCTTCTTTAGGGATGGAATGGTTTTTGTGGGTGGGGTTATTGTGAGCTTGAATCCTTGTGTTTATTCTCTATGGGGTGGAAGAAGGGAAGGGTCATCCCCATGGCCTCCTTCCCTTATTTGTTTTTTAACTTTGTTTCC
>JASDQU010099772.1:238860-300276 GCA_032191745.1 Picea mariana | reverse complement strand
TTTTTTAATTTAATTTAAAAAAAATAATGAGTGATTTGTTTATATATATATATATATATATATATATATATATATAATGTTACAAGATGTGAGTTTGATATGTATTTGTTGCAAAAGCTTGTTATTTGTCCATCAAGTTAAAGTAAGAATTTCCAAGGGTCATGCCTTCTAAATCTATGATAAGAAACAAGTATTTGTTTTTCATATAAATGTCACAGACTGTGAAGACCCAATAGTTCTGGTGGTTAAATCCCACAAAACCCTAACTTAGTGAATGCATTGTTACTTAATGTCATGTTTATTTAGTATTTTGTTCGCTTAAAATTTCTATTTAGGGTTTTTGGCCAAAGCTAAAGAAAAATTACCTAGCGCAATAGTTTCATCTTCCTAGCAAAATGTGGAAAATTCGAGAGCAGACAAATGGCAGGTTTGAACCATTGAATTTTCAGGAAGTTAGTCATAACATAACCACCTTCACTAATAATAATAGGAAATTGGGTTTATTGTTAAAATATGAAGACTTCTGTAGCTAAGTGTTTATTGGCTTATAGATATTTGATATTTTAAAAGATCTAATACATTTTTTAGTCTGGTTCATTTCCATGGTTCTCTTCCTTATTTCTCATATTCATAAATTTTGACGTCATATAAATCTTTAGTCATGATGTCTCTATCCTTTGTAGGTACAGGTGGAAGTTCTTATGAGTAACCAGGTGTCTGAATATGGCTCTAACAATTAAACCTTTGGCTAGAAATATAATCTCTTGGTTTAGGTTTCATTGAGTAGCCTTCCTTTGGATCTTCGGGTTAGTTGTTTGGGGTAAACTTTGGCTATTTAAATTTATGGGTTATTTTTAGGATAAAAGTCTAAAATTTTGTCTCAAGGGTGGGTAGGCCCTGGTCCAAGTTTTTGAACTAGATTTGATACCAAATTTATATCCCTTCCTAGGGATTCATAGTTAAACTTTGAAGTTGTAATTTGGTTTACAATCTAATTTCATGAAGTCTAAAAGTTAACTTCTTTCTCTTTGTCTTTAACAAGTCAATAAAACCATAATCAATTACATGACAACAATTTCATGAATACATAATGAAATTTCATTCAAGAAAAGATAATTTATAATTTACCTCTTGAGGAAGAAGGTTTTCCTGGTTTTTGTTGTCTACTTTCTCTTGTTGTTGAGTGCCTTGTTCTTTGAAACTGAAATTGCCTGAAATTGTTTCCTTCTAGATAGCTAGGAACATAGCCTCTCTATCTCCCTAGCTCCAGGAAATCATATTTCTTGGCCCCCGAGCCTAAAATCCCAACAACCCAGTCCACGAGTAAAAACCCCCAAAGAATTGTTTCCTCCTTGCCCTTTTCCCCCTGGCTTCTCCTTTTCCTCCCAATAAAAATCTCCCCTCTCCAAGTCCAAACCCTTCTTCCTTATCCCCCTCTCTAAAATCCTCCCCCCATTAATTTCCCATCTACCTTATATTTTTTCATTAATTATTTACCTATATTTAATAAAATAAGATAATAATTATTTTGATTGTTGCATTACTAAATTTAAAAGATAATATGAAATTCCATTAACTCATTAATTAATTGACTTAATTTAAAATAAAATAATCATAATAGTTAAATTGAATTAATTGGGTATTATAGAGTGCAGTTCACACCTTTTGTAAGAGATGATGTTGAATAATAATATAAGAAGCCTGTCGTTGTGGACATAGCCTATATTGGGTGAACCACGTTAAAATATGGGGTCTTTTTGTTATATTGTGATGTGTTCGTTTATTGTTCTATTTATTGTGTGCACTTAATGTGTGTTAGGTAATATGAATATGTTATATTTTGTTATGGTTGTGAGCACATAATGAATGGTATAATGAATGAATGTTTAGTTGAATGGTTATGATGAATGCCTCCCTTCTATTCATGAATGCAGAAACCTGGTTCCTATGGTCCCAATAGGTACCTCGGGTAAGACTTCACCTGCTTGAGGATGATTCTAAAAGGGACAATATATTAAGGGTTTTGTTGGTGAATTAAAGTTGAACCTCGGGTCTTCCCGCTTCATGCCAAAAAATAGTTTTGTTTCCAAGACCAGTATCCGCGGTTAACAGGAATGGGGAGGCTGACTAAGAAAGAGATCGGATAGTGGCTAGAGGAAAAAGACCATGATTTTTCAAGATATAATAATAAGAACCCACAGATTAGTTCAGAACAATGGGTACATAGGTATGTATTCACATATTTACATGATATTTTCTTTGTTGACTTCCCTAATGTTTTGGCTTAGTGGATACAGAGGTTAGCTGAAAAGAACAGAACATTCCACGTTGTGGTCTCGAGGAATTGAACCCTTAAGTTGATTTAGAAAGTTAATGCTTTTAGCAATAAGATATTGCACGTAGTTGGTTTTTGGATAGATAGCATATTGGGGGGTTATATTACTGAGTTCATTACAGATTGTACCCATTCATATAGTGTTGTTGAAATATAACTCTTTAAAGGTCTGCATGGAAGGTATTTGAAATCATTATCTACTTGGCTCAATATGTTGTTGTGTTATAAGGGGGTTATGAATATGGAATCAGATTTCCCTAGTATCTAAGCGCCTTCGTTCACATAGGGGGATTGTGGGATGACCAGTGGATGGTATGGGTGTATGGAAAAGAGGAACGAAGAGAATGAATGAGGAATGGATGGGCTAAGGGTATTGCGTAGTGGTAAAATATTTAGGCATAGTAGGAAGAGGATTATGGTTGAGAGAGAAGGGAAGCACAATGAGATTGAGGAAAGAGACACTGGTGTAATACTCCTGATCGAAGGGATTTTGTGAATATAAGGGAAAGACTGTAATCTTAGTCCAGTAGAAGAATATCCATTACATCCCACTCATTCCAGACTCTGTGTTGAACCCACGACCTCATGTGCATCTCCAAGAACTGAGGTAAGAAATGAAATGTTGTCACTTGTAGTTAGTGATGGAAGTAAGGATAGCAGTAAAGGTAGTTAGAGTAGTGGAAGTAGTATGCCAAGTCATAATAATTTAGAGTCACCATGGAAGATTATCATGCAATACATGATGGTGGGAGTAGATCCCACGTTGAGAATGCTTGTTTTTCATAGTGTGGGCTCAAAAGACCCAGAACATCATTTGTTTGTTTGTGAAGCGATATGGACAATGAAGAACGTCCAAGATGATGATGCAAAGATTGTTTAGTTTGAAACAACATTCATAGAATACGCATTAATATGGTATATGAAGTATCAATCTACTGTACCTATGGGACAAATTATAACATTAGCAGACATCATGAAAGCCTTGTTGAAAGAGTTCTAGAAGCTGAAGTATGAGTCACAGTGTATTCCAAAGATGACAAAGGTCAAGAAGTTGTCAAATGAGTCAGTATGGGATTTTGATTAGAGATTCAATATTTTAAAGGATCATTTGGCTTTCCAGATCCCAGATGAGCAGCATAGGGAGTGGTTCATTGTAGGATTGTTTCCACATATATGCTACCCTTTGACGTAGTAGAAGATTGTATTGTAGCCAGAATCCCTAGAGATTACTATGAGGTTGGAAGCATCCCCTGTAGGATTAAATGGTGCAGTGATGGATCAGGTCGATTCACAGTTAGAAACATTCACTATTCATTTGTAGGAACTGACTAAAGGAAAGGAAAGTGTGAAGAAATATGGTGTACTACATGCAAAAAAAAGGTCATAATAAGAATGAGTGTCCATCATTTAAGGAGTATTTAGCTATAGGAGCTATGAATCCTTTAGGAGTATGGTGCGAGATATGTAAAATGATGTTTCATCACCCTACTTCTTTCTTGTTGATGCAGAAGTACCAAAGCACTGCTAGAAACTTGTTTTGTAATTTTTTTAAGTTTGTCAGACATGATGAATAGGAGTGTCATGCACTAGATCTGATGAGAGAACACATTGCATATGCATAAAAAGTTCAAGGGTAAGAATGACCAAAAATAGGGGTACCACAGTATAATACTTCTAGAGGTTATAATAAAGGAGGAAGAGGAGGATTCAAAGGTCGTGGAAGAGAAGGATTTGGTAGAGGAAGAGGTATGATTATATGTTCTAACTGTAATAATCTTGGGCATTTAGTGTGAGACTATATGAATCCTTGCAAGACATGCACTTATTGTAGACATTTGGACCATGTGATAGAATATTGTAAACAGGTGATTTCAAGGTAGCAATAAAAGAGGAACTTGAATGTGCATATGATAGTTGCATATGAGCATGAAGAATGACCTAAGGTAGCAGCAACACGTAGAGGAGTGAGAACAAGAGTTGATGCAGAAGATGAAGGAAAGAGGACCAAGATGTGGGTAAGGAAATCCATAGAGCCTCCTCCATTGTTTTATCCTAGAAAAGAAATAGATACATACAAGCAAGAAAGGAAAGAATTTTTGGAGATAGAATGGATAACATCGACTTCAATTATTCCACCTATGTATGATAGGAAACTAGTGTGCAACATGTCTCCGGTCTATGACCATTCATAAAAGAAAATTGAGAAGGTAAGTACACTGATAAGTTTCCTGAAGAAGTTTTTAGAATTAATGAAGGATGAGACTACATTAAACACACTCCTTGGGATGATTGATCAATGTGCACAAGATAAATAATCCCCTATCATACAACAAGCAATTAACTAGGTACATTGCAAGAGAAGGACAAATAGGGAATTCTGACTGAATGTGAATATATGAGATTATGAAATGCATAATTTCATTTTATACCTGGGATCTGATGTGAATGTCCTTCTGAAGCAGACATGGGAGACTATAGGAAAATTGAAGTTAATATGTTCACCTATTCAAATGAGGTTATAAAATCAACATAAGATTGTTCCATTTGGAAGGTTGTTAGGGGTAAATTTTAACATTGATGGAGTGCTCAATATAGATAATTTTGAAGTAATCAAGATAGTATATGACAATAAGCCTTATCCAACATTATTAGGACTTGATTGGGATTTTGATAACTAGCCCCTGATTGATCTGAAAAAGATACAGATGGTATTTGAGGTAGGATATCGGAAAGTTATTGTGCCATTGGATCCCATAAAGGGGAGAAGATATGTGGAACTAGCAAAGGGAAAAGAGATTGATAACCTTTATAATGTGACTATGCGAATAGATGATTATGTGAACTCTACTATTGATGTTGAAATTAGTAGGTGAAGTATTAGTTTATGCACATTGGATTCAGAAGAAGCACTATAGCATTGGAAGCAGAGATTGGATGAAGTATCGATAAGGAGATGTACTCATATTTCCCACGCATTACGATGGATTGGAGTTGAGGTATGTGATCCCCCAAAGTATGATGGGACAACAACTATAGACTCTTTTATAAAGGATTTTGAATTGTTGATACAAGATCAACAAAGACTGATATCTTTATATATCGTGTTGAAAGCGACTTCTGCAAGATGGTGGGTTGTGCATAAGCACAAAATAAAGGATTGACAACAATGCAAAATATTTTTATAGGTCATATTTGGAGAAGGAAATGAATATATTGTGCAGAAGTATACAGGTTTGAGTTGTCCTACAGAGCATGTTACACAATGCATTGTGACATGGAGATCAATATAGAAGCAAGAATGGACGCACTTGTTTATACTCACTCTGGATACGATTCCGAAGAACTAGTACTTAGAGATGGAAGTGCACAGAGAGACAATGGATTGGGAAGATTTTGATCACAAATTCAAGGTTGCTTTCGGTTTTGAAGATAAATCCCCTTTAGTAGACACAACTCTACAGGTGATCAAGGAAAATATTTTCCCATCAGAAGACTCGACAGAAATAGTACCCATATGTAGCATGCATAGATATTCTACAATGGTTTGAGAAGTTTTGGACTGCTATAATGTCATTGGAGAAGACCAGGAGGATGAAGATCCCAAAAATTTAGTAGACATTCGATAACATGAATCTGATGTATATGAAAAGACACTGAGAATGAGAAAAGTGAGTATTGGTACAAAGGATAAGCCCAAGTTTTTGAATATAGGATATTACTGGAATGAAGAGACTGTCAAAAAAATTGTTGATTTACTACATGAATATTAGGATATGTTTTTGACTACATTTTCAGAGATGAAAGGGATTGTTGGAGAGTTAGGAGAGATGAAGATCCCCTAGAGCCAGTTAAGTAGAAAGTTAGGAGATATTAAGATCCCATTGAACCAGTTAAGTAGAAATTTAGCAGAGATGAAGATCCCCTTGAGAATCACAGATGCTAAGCTAGTTAAGTAGATGCCATATTGACTTAACCTAGTGTATAAGAAAAAGGTGAAAGTAGAGATAGACATGATGTTGGAGTAGGAATTATTGAACCTGTCATAGAGTCAGAGTGGATTAGTTCAATGGTGGTTCAATATAAGAAGACAAGAGGAATCAAAATTTGTGTAGATTTGAAATAATTGAATGATGCTTTCTTACATGATCCATTTCCTACTCCATTTACAGATGAAGTATTGGAGAATGTAGGAGGATAGGAATCCTACTCATTCATTGATGTATTTAAAGGGTATCATCAAATTAAGATTATGCAAGAAGATAGACATAAGAATACATTTGTGATAAAATGGGGATGTTACTAGTTGTTAGGGACCTAAACCCATAACTTCTCATGTAGGTAGAATAATATATTTCCATGTAATAAATGCCAATACTAGTTAATAAGCCCTATTTAATAAATATGAACAAGTCAATGTCAGAAGACCTAATAGAAGCTTCTGCTTATAGAAATATCTTCCTTTAGAATTTTGTTTAGAAGACAAAATTAGTATAAATAAGAGTAGAAGGTATGAGAGGAACCTGTCTTGATAATTATTGTACTATAGCTCTTCTTTGCTGGAGGTTTCCCCCTCGAAGAGGTAAGTGAACATTGTTCCCTATGAATAAAGGTATTGTTTTGGTGTTGTCGTTCCATATATTATGTTGTTCCCCTACTATATTTATGTTCTTTGTTATTATTCCGCTTGTATTCACTGCAATATTTATATTTTCTTCTATTATAATAGATCTGGTGCCTAACAAGTGATATCAGAGAACTTTCCTTGGAAGGATTTGTGGGTTAATTTTTTTTCCAGGGTAGAGACATGTTTTGTCGTCTTTAAGCTACAGAGCTCTTTCATTCAATGCATAAATGCCTAGTAGGGGAAGCATACACATAGGAAATATAAGAGTTACTTAAGCTCACATTGTTGGACACCCTTGTAACCCCTGCTGGTATCCCTTCGAGTGGTAGCACATTAAAAAACACATGTATACAGAATTGTGCTTCCACGTACCTCTGGTATATTGGGAGACCCCCTAGCTATCCTGAAACCAACCATATATCAACCGATCATCCACTTGAATGCTATAGTTCCACCGAGAAAAACACTCGAGAAGATACTCTCTAGTACCTGGGTAATCATGTAGTACATCTAAGGGTACGGTATAGGATCCTTAGTTAGTACCCTGAGATATTGGGTAGAGTACTATTATTGGACCCTGCATGTATATCATAGAGTTATAACATAGAGAAAACCCTTATCTTTAGGAAACTTGAAAACCCTAACCCTTGGGAAGGAAACAAAATAGAAAAGGAATAGAGAAGATCAATTTTCGTGCAACCTTTCCTCCGACATTCAGGTTGCAAAAATTACAAATATAAAAGGAACATAGAAGATATATTTCCCTGCAACCTTTCCTCATGCATTCGGGTTGCAAAAATTACTATACATTTATTTCAATTTTTCTTGTTAAGGATTTGGGCATTTCGATACTACAATATTATTCATATATGCATAAGAATCCAGTGAAGTAAAAAAAAAAAAAGGAAAAAAAGAGAAAAAAAAGATTATGGGACGTTCTAGTACCATTATTTGATACATATCTCATTAGAATCCCCTTTTATTCTAGATTGTTGTAACACCTATCATTGTTAACTATTTTTTACCTCCCCAGACCCTTGTTTTAGACCTATCTCATTGGATTCCCCTTTTTTCCCTGATCATTGTAATACCTATCAGTTTTGACCTTTTTTTTCTACCTTCCCACACCCTTATTTGAGACCAATATCTTTGGATTCCTTTTTTCATACTGAACACACTCATATATATCATTTTTCACTCTTTTTTCCATGGTCCCATTTCCCCTCTTCAGGGATGATTTTAGGGGATAAATTTCACTCATGGGCTAATTTTCCATGGTTTTTCCAAAAAAGAGATTCGTTATTTTAAAAATGATTCGCCCAAATTCTATAGGATAAAATTATTTTACTTTAAAAATCCCCAAAATTTTATAAAAAATATATAAAATACATAGAAATTTGAATTTTTTTAAAAAATATTGCCAAACATTTATAGTTGACATATGAAGGATTAGTAATATTCACGAAGGTTTCTACATTTTAAAATAAATTTCCATCCTTAAAATCATCTTTGCCCCTCATTCGCTCACCTACACCCATGGCCACCACTCACAACCAAGAATTCCTTCACCTACAAGATGACTACAAGCAACACAAGGTAGACATCCAAAGACTGACCTCTAAAATTTCTTCCAATAACCCTCACTTGGACACCTTCGAGACCAACGTTACAGCCGAATTGGAAGAGGTTAAGGGTGAATTGTCCTCCCTCACCTTGTGGTTGAAACAATCCCTTGTCTCTTCCTCCCTTGAAAAATTTTCCCACTCTGAAGGTAATAAATCTTCCCATAATATGGCCCTTCATTCTAATTCCCTTCCTTGTGACCCTTGTTTTACCCGAGTTGAAGTGAACAAATTTGATGGATCTGATCCCACTGGTTGGGTCACTCAAATGGAACATAATTTCTCCTTGCATGGAATTATTGATGATCTAGCCAAACTTTGTTATGGTGTCGTCTATTTGGATCCAGAACATTGGCAATGGCGTAGAATTACACAATAGTGGTATGTTTCTTGGACTCAGTTTGTGGCAAAGGTATATGACCTCTTTCACACTCAGACCCACTATATTGCTCATTTGAACAAGTTGAAGCAATCTGGCATAGTGTAAGACTTTGTATCTTCCTTTGAACACTTGGCTCTCAGAACAGAGGGCATGTCTGATGCCTTCTTCCAGGAATATTTTATTAGTGACCTCAAAGAAGAAATTCATGCCTAGGTCCTCATGGCTCACCCTCACACTTGGTTGGAATATATTCAATGTGCTAAAGAAGCTCAAAAAATTGTCTTTTCTCTTACCCACAAACCTTCCTTTGTTCCTCTCACTCGACCTACTAGCCTTCCCCTCCTCCCACTCCTCTCAAGATGCATAAATTAACCTTGGTTGAAATGGAGGAATGTCAATTTAAGGGCCTTTGTTATAATTGTGATGAAAAATATTTTCCAAGGTGTTGTTCTTGAGTCTACACTTGAGGCTATAAAATGTAGAGTCTAAGCATATAAAATGTGTGAAAGAAAAGGAAGGGGAAGAAACAACTTCGGGGGAAGAAGCTAGGGTCGATATCTGAGTTTTCTTTGTCTAGCTTCCAAATATTCTTAAATGCTGATATCCTGCTCGATGACAACCCATGAATGTTCAAGTTGTCCGGGTGGTGGCGGTCTTAAGTATGGTATCAAAAAGATTCAAAGCAATGCTAGTTTGATTTGATAGACCGGGTTCGATGTTGGGTTGTCTTACGACGGGTATATTCATGGGGAGAACAGAGCTTTTAAAAGAAGGTTGATGTTTTAAAGTGCTTATCTCAACTTTAGATTATATGAGGAAAATTCAGTGAAGCCAATCGAATGGTTTAACAAAATCGAAGGCCATTTTCCGTAACTGAGTTTAAAATCTTGAAAACCGAGTGTGAAAACATAGAGTTATCAACAATGTGGGGCATTAATTTCAGAGGAATCCCACATTGTAGCAGAAGAAGAAAGGACAGGAATACCTTGATGAAAACATATAATGTAGATATCTAGGTAATTCATAGATCTTGTACCTGCTAGTAGCCGATACAGAGGAACAAATGTAAATAAATAGATACCTAGAACCTGATCACCATAGTAGAAGTTATACTAAATTCTAGCTAAAACATTCATCAAAGACATATATGTAAAAAATGACATGAAGCATGAAATACAGAGGAAAAACACATAACTCAATCTTGATGGAATATGGAGTCTTCAATTCGCTTTGTATTAATCCTTGCTAAAAAGAACTTTCTCTATTACAATCTACCACTGGAAAAAATCCCTTTCTATTACAATCTCCCAGCTATTTAAACAAACTTCTGAACATCTAGAATTATGATCATTTTGGAAACCTGTCAGTTACAAATGGAAAATTGGAGCGTTTCATCTCCTCATCTTTGTCTTCCCTCATAAGGGCGGAGCACCTTCCTTTCTCTGCCCTTCCATCTCTAGAAATAGAATGGGTTGACATATGTCATTATTTAGAGCCAAAAATCTGCCCCTTCGCCTGCTTGATGAAAATGACACACCTCTCCACCAACTGGGCTATCAATCTGGAAGGCTCTGCTTGGTTGCTTTCCTCAAAGGTGTAACAACTCTTTGCCAACTATGGCAACCTTTTCCCTACTTGTCGGTCTTCCGTGATGATAGAGCATAATTGTAAACTTGGTTGTACTAGCCATTTGTCCACTTGGACCATATCAACCTTTCTTATCTGGGATATCTCCACTTTCTCTTTCTCCACGTTTTATTTGATGTCTAGCAGGTGTTTAGCTATATTGATTCTTCCCAGCTTCCCAACACTACTTTCCTTATAAAGATCTAGAAAAATTTTACTTATCAAGGTGAATGTTTCCTCACAAGAATTCATCACTTCATTAGCTCTCACCCTGCTTTTTGATATATTCTGCTCCCAGACCTTCAGCAAGATATTCCCTCTAGTTTGTTCTACGATGGATAATTTGGAGCTGTTGACCATCTCTATCTTCCCCGTAGCTATAACAGTGTCTTGGAAAGCAACCCGAGCTGCCCCGACTTCTTTTTCCCTCAAATAAATACTTTCTAACCCTTGATCTATCGTCTGAAAGTGGTTTTGAATGCTTCCTACTTTTACAAGCAAGTATTGTTGGGCCGTTAATACCTTCTGTCAAATTTTGGTAGCTTGGGATCTGAACATTTTTATGTCTAAAACCTGATTCTCGACAACATCCAACTTCGATTGTAATTCTATAATTTGTTTCCCCCACTGGCCTACCTACGTTTGGCTAATTTGTGTCGACTGGCGCACCTGCTCAAGGTCGGATCTAAGTTTCTCGATCTCCTGGAGATCAGCTATTCGAGCTTGCTCAAGGCTTTTTCTCACCTCATCCTTGGCATTTTCTTCAGCAATAGCCACTTTAGTTTCCAATTTACTGATCAGGAGGTTCTTTCATTTCAACTGGGCCTTCAAAGTCCCAATTGAGTACTGATTGGCCGTAGCATAAGCCCCTAGTGTTCCTGCTATCTCGTCTGTGAATTCTTCCTCTTTCATGGGCTTCACATCTGTCATGATTTTTAATTTTTTAGCCATTACACCCTCTTTTTGATATAATTCTTGCCTCACCATGACCTTCCTTTTTTTATCAAAGAAAAATTCGTTAGGTGACAACTCCTCTACAGAAATGGGCGTCAGTTCTTCATTGAAAATCCACCCCACATCGGGATTCCCCTTTGTGAACTGTAAGGGTATGATAATAGCAATTGGACTGCCGACTTCCTTGGATGGTTTTTCTGGGGTAACATTTGTGACCAGATTGTTTGACATGAGCGATAGTGAGTCGCCTGATCCTTGTCAGGGTATCTCCGCTTGACCTTGGGCATGCTTGCCTGGCGTACCCTTTTCTGGGTTTCCTTCCTGTTTGTGGGGGACTTTGACTCATTTCTCTGAGGTTCCAGCCTCCCCTGTTTTCCCTTGCCTCTTCTCCCTATTAGGAATCGATTCCATTGCACCTTTGTCTTCCATTTGCTATGTAACTGGAAGCTTTGGGGCTTCACCCTATAAAATCTAGGGGAGACAACTCCACCGATGCTCCTGGAATTTAAATAAATGGGCCATATCTCTGGTTGGCAGGGCTTGAATCTAACTTAGGACTTCAGAGTAGGACCTCTCACCCCAGAATATTTCATCATGAGGGGAATCCTTGTGTTCATATCTCTTCAAGCCACAACTCTCCAGGTGATTGCTCACAACCTTACGAGGGTCATGCTTTTTGAACTCAATATCCACCAGCTTCATTTCTTCTAAAACTATAGCCTCAGCTTTGGCATAGCCAAAATATAACAAGGAATATGCACCAATATGAATGGGGAAGGATGACCATACCTTTTTTGATACTCCTTTAAGCTCTTTCCTTATTCCACCGAGCACAGTCTACCTGGCTATCTCGCGACACAATAACTTATTTGGAAAGAAAATCGATAAAGAATATGGAGGAACAGAGGTGCCGAAAGCCCTGACATATGAAAAATCCGCCTCTATATACCAATTTTCCATGTTACTCAGGTTGGTCGTGATGCTATCCAAAATCCTGGGTGGCAGTTGGCCGAAGATGGTGACATGCAATGGCACCATTACCCAGTTGAAGATCTCGTAGATGCATTCTTTGGATTTATCCTCCCAAAGATTCAAGTGGTAGACATGAATAGGATTTGTATTAGATGGAGCCCATCTCCAGTTCATTAGTGGGAAGGATGTCATGAAGCAGATGGCATCCATGATGTAAGCAGACATAAAGAACGAAGTTGCTTTCGTACTCACCCTCTGTGCTTGATATTTGGTAATTCGACTGGTCAGACTGTCAGACAACATTTTGGCCCAGTCGAAGGAGAATCCCTCAGTGAATGTATGAATGAGTGGCACCCATGGGAGGAAAAAATGGGTAGTTTCTTACTTCCCATACAACTTGCAGGTCATCATCACTATGTACTTGAACTGTGGCTCTAAGGAAGAGATTGAATAGATCCTGTTAGTGTCAGCCTTGAATTTCGTCGGGTGTGAGACCCAATCTTTGATAAGATCGGATAAACGTTTTGCATACTTCTCGCACTCCTTCTTGAAACCTTCTAGAAATTCGGCATTGTGAGTAAGGTTCAGTGTGGGTGACAATTTATACATTGCCCGCAAATGTTCTAGCCTGAAAGTCCCAATCGTCACCTTCTGTTCACTGATAATCATTCTGGTCGGGATGTCCACATGGTCCAGCAACCACCTGATCATATCGCAATAGGGAAGAAGCTAGGGCCTCGCCACTATTTTGTGCATCTCTTCTTGAGAGATGATATTGTATTTGGTTGATAAGTCATCCTTCTCGTTGTCGCTAGAATCATCCAAACAGTTTACCGAATCGGATTGCAGAATGTTGGAAACGTATGACCATGTCTTGATAGAATTAATACTTCGGGGTGAGGTATCGGAAACAACGTCTGAACCCTGACTTGAACTCTCGGTGGCTGACTTGGGCATTTTTCGTGGAGCCATGATAGAGAAACCTGCAACTGGACCTCCTGTCAAAAAAATTGAAAATCACAAACAACGGTTATCCTGGTAAAATGGCTCTGCGCGCAAATATAAATGAAAAATGAAATAATGAAGGAAAAACTCTCTATCTTGGTCATTTAAACCCCTAGTTTCCTTGCCAACAGAATGGTCAAATCGCTTAATAGAAAGATTTATAAGTAAAAATGAGATCCTACTATCTATCACCTCACTGCAATTCAAATAAATGCCATAAATGCTTGACGAGTCGTAACATTGGAAATCGTAGGATCATTCAAGATTTCATCTGTAAACCACGTGCGTTAAAGTTTTTTTAAGGCAATAATTAATCTGGTTTAGTTGTTTCAAATTGGTGTACTTAGTTTCTAATCCCATTTTCGGTGCTCATCACATTGGGTGTTTTCGCTCCTAGCCACTGAACCTTAAAAACCCAAAAACACGATGGTGCGAGGTAACATGTTAGACATGAGTTGACTTAAGCCTTTTAATTAATCCATTCTTAATTAAATGAAATCACGACTTTATGTATTGGGGCTACGAAGGTGTTTCCCTTTGGGGAAACAATCATCGAGTCATGAAATCACGATAGTGACTAACTAGGGTTTAAAGTGACTTTCCCTTGATACTAACTTGGGTAACTTTAATACCACTTCGCGACTTCGCAAGTCCAAGGCTCAAGAGACGTCCAACACATAACTCTTGAGAGTGAGGGTACTAGGTACTAAGTGATGATAATCTGCGCTTAGTCTTTTAGTAATGGTGATTTAAACTTAGGAAGGTTTTCTCCATTTCGCATGTCGGGATACTGCGATCTTAGGGGGGAGAAACACGAAATAGACGAAGTCTCAAAAACCAATATTTTTGGGCTTAAGCATATCATTTCATGTATTAAGAGAAAGGCGGCTCCAACATAGGCTCCAACTAGGGATCTCATCTCCCTGTGAGATGAGAAGGACAACAGACCATGTGCCTGAGAAGGGGTACATGGAGTCATCGGTTGGCTTCGGTGAAACTTCGTTTGGAAAGGGGATACATAGGAAAAATTGAGGTTTCGGCTTTAATTCCGAAACTTTCCAAAACTTGACACGCTTCCTCAACTCAAAATTAGTCCCTTCGGTAACTTTCCCTTCCTCGATATTGATTTCAAAGCTGCTTAAGATGGTCCAATCAATCTTAGGAAAATTAATAGATATGGTAGGTTTTAGCTTGCGTAAAAAAAAGTAAATTTCATGCTTTTAATTGGGGAGACCTGTATGAACTCAAGCTGTGGATTCGGTTTCAAAACATGTTGATTACCAGAGTGTAGTATAATTTAAGTATGACAAACTTACATAATATCTTAGATATTGCTTCACTTCCAGCGAGCCTGTTTAGTACCCCAGTGAAGTTATCTTGTTCCCTTTATTGAATTTCCTTTCACCACTCCAAACTGTAATCTTTCATTTAAATGCTGAGGTGAGGGAAATCATTTTTATGAATTTCCTATCATCATCTCTTTGGACTAGATGGGGGCAATCAATTACGAATTTCCTTTCACCATCTATCTTAAACTTTACTTTTGAAAAGAGGAGTGGGGGCAATCAATTGGCGAAAAAAAATAGGGGTGATATTTGTGTATATTCGTTACAGAGGCTTGTCAGCTTGATTTGAGTGCTCTAGACCAACTTTCTCTTAACCTTCACGATGCCCTAGTCCACACGAAAATAGGGGATAATTCATTTCCAGGGGTCTTCTTTTGAGCAAGACTCAACCATTTGAAACATGTTAAAAGACCTGAAAGAGTTAAGATCCTCCTACGCATGGCCTTGTTCAGCAAGGGACCAAGGAGCCATGGGGACCAACTCTCTTCCTGAGACGTTCGCCAGTTTCCCAAATTGAAGTGGAACCTATTTTCCTTTTTGGATGGTATGGGCAGGTGTCAAATCTTAAGGAGAGAGGACCAAGGATGAAAAAAGGGAAAGAGAGAAGGCTATGGACCTCAGAAACCCGGATGTTATCATGCAATCCCAACTCAGGTGAATACAATATACTTGTGAGACCACTCCTATGTTTTAAGAGATGTTCGTTTGAAAACCAGATACTTAGGTAATTCATACCTTGGCCTTACCACTTCATTCTCCTCTAAAAGAAAAACATTTGTCACCTGTTTCGGGTGGGTCAATTTCCTGATGCCTGACCGTCCTTTTCTCCTTTCACAGTTTGGGTTGTAATTCAGAGGCCTGTATGAAACAACATGAAGAGTATCAGGTCTTCAGGATTTATGGGATTCTGGGTGTCAAAATCTATGTCTCTACTTCTAGGAAATCAACAGCCCATTTTATTTGTGATGAAAGTGAACGTACCGAAAAGTTTATAAAAAGGAATAAGGAAAAAACAAACTGGTATATACAATGGAGATTTGGAACTCATTTATTGCATATAGTTCTTTAAATAATGCCCGTTGACAGAGACGCTAATAGTTTTACTGTCCAAATTCTCTAACATAAATGAATTCTTCCCTTCAGAAGATGATACTTTGAACGATATGTACCAGATATGATCGAATTTACCATGTTTTGCTGAATCTTCCCTCCTAGCATCCCATTTCAAAACCAAATCGTCAGGGAGTAAATCCCTGTTTTTGGCTTTACGATCGAACAAAGCTTTCATGTTTTCTTGGTATTTTTGCATCCTTGTGTCCAACTCGGTCCTGCATTATTGGACCTCAATCAGCCAATTTATTCTTCTTTTGACGTGGTTTGTCTCTTCTTTCTCATCTTTCCAAAGCTTCATTATAGGGAGGGCCAAATTTATAGGTAGTACCACATCAATCCCATATACCATTTGGAAAGGGGAAGTACCAATGGATTTCTTCATACCTATCCGATTTTCCCACAAAGCGTACCTTAAGTGTACATGCAAAGATATTTTGTTTTCGCTCAGTACCTTCTTAATTATGGTAATTAAACTTTTATTTGATGATTCGGCTAACCCATTACCTTGATGGTAATATGCTGTGGAGTGGCCCAATACGATGTTATATTTTTGGCAAAATTTTATCATTGCCATAGACTTGAATGCCTGGGCATTATCCATTACTATCTTTTGGGGGCAGCCAAATCTGGACAGTATGCTCTCTTCCAGGAAATCTATCATCATCGAGTCGGTCGCCTTCCTAGTTGGAATAACCTCCACCCATTTGGTGAAATAACATGTGGCGGTGAGGATCCATTCGTGTTGAGTGCTGGAATGTGGGTTGATTTCACCTATAAAATCTAACCCCCATTGTTGAAAAGGGGCTTTAGTTTTGACAAGAACTAGAGGTAACGCTGGGATCTTTTGTTTTCTTGTGAACAACTAGCAAGGGTTACAGGCTCTGACTTTGATGTTGACATATGAGAAATGTTTAGGCCAATAATACCCTTCCCTCAGGATTTTATAAGCTGTTGTCCTCCAAGCGTGATGCCCTCTGCACACTCCTTCATGGAATTCGTTTATGACCCCCTTTGTTTCTGATTCTACCAAACAAACCAGTAGGAAGCCTAAGGGGTCCTTCTAGTACAGTTGAATTTCAGATATATAGTGCTTCACCGCATGTAGCTTCAGTGTCCTGGCTTTAGCTGGAGGCAGATCGCTAGGGAATTTCAGGGTCAGCAGGTAGGACACTATATCTTTATACCAATCTGATATGGCAAACTTCTCTTCGATTCTGGAGATAGCTATTTGGTCGTTGGGGTCTCGTTTACATCCCCATGTCCTTCGTATCCTTGCAGGTTATTTATTCTGAGTGCTCTAAAATTTGACTCTACCAAGAGCTTAGCCAGACCTTGTCCTTTTACTAGTTTGGTTGGTTTTACCTCTAGGTCGAACTCTTGAATTTTAGTAAGCCACCGACCCCTTTTTCCATCACTGTCAGGCTGAACCAATATATCCTTCACGTAACTAGTGGGAACATATGTGATTACCTTGGAGTGAAGCACACAAGTTCTAAAAGCCTAAAAAGCCTTAACCATAGCATACACTTGTTTCTGTATTATATCGTATCTCAGTTCAACATCTCTAAGACTTTTACTAAAAAAGGATATTGGTTGCTCGAAACCCTCTTCATTCTTCTGAAGAAGTACTGCCTCCACTGTGTGTTCGGAGGTGAATGAGAAAATCAAGATATCCTTTAGGTAATCAGGGATTTCCAGTACGGGCGCTTCGCTGATAACTTTCTTGATGCGTGCAAACGATGCTTTAGCCTCTGCCATCCATTTCACTTCGTTGTTCTTCTTTAGCATACCTATGATCAATTTCACGATTTCAGCAAAGTTTGGGATAATTCTTCTCAAAAAGTTTATTTTTCCTAAAAATGACTAATTTCTTTTATATATCTAGGAATATTTATGGTGTCTATAGCTTCTACCCTTTTAGGGTCAATTTTAATTCTGTCTTGAGACACAATGTGGCCCAAGAGTTTACCTTGTTTCATCATGAAGTGAGACTTCTTGGGGTTTAAAGACAAACCGAATTTTCGGCATTTTTTAAACATTTTATTTAGGTGTAATGGATGGTCTTCGTCGGATTTAGAGAAGACAGTCAGGTCATCAAGGTAGATAACCATGAATTTATCTCTTTCACCAATGAAGGTGATATCCATAGCACATTGGAAGGTAGCACCTGCGTTCATCAGACCAAAAGGCATTTTTTCATACATGAAAATGCCCCAAGGGGTGGTGAAAGTTCTTTTTTCTTTATCATGCTCGTTGAGAGCAATTTGATTGTAACCAGAAAACCCATCGATCATTGACATCCTATTTGCCTCGACCACTTTTTCCAAAGCGTGATCCATTTTGGGCAGAGGATAGTTATCTTTGAGAGAGGACTTGTTTATATTTCTAAAATCAACACACAATCTGATCTCCCCACTTTTCTTCCTAATCTGGACTAAGTTCGCCACCTAGTCAGAGTACCTGAGAGGTACAATTATTTTTACGTCTAACAACCTTTTCACTTCTCTTTCGACCGCAGGCAGTAAAATGGGGTTGATTTGTCTGAGATTATGTCTGAAGGGTTTAACACCAGGTTTCAAAGGTATATTGTGCTCGATCACAGAGGTATCATAGGTTTTGAGCTCATCGTAAGACCATGAAAAGACATCTTTATATCGCCCGAGTAAGTCCTTATACTTTCTTTTTATCTCAGGAGGAAGGTACTTTGATAACTTCACTATCCTAGGCTCTTTGGTGGTTCCCACGTCACAGTCTTCGACCTCCTCCGGTTGGGGCTGTAAGGTGGACTTCAGAGGCATGTCATTTTGATCAAACAACCTTTCCAGAGGTATCAGGCCCTTTGGGATCTGATTACTTTTTAACACTAGCAGGCGATGATTTGCAATTTTTTCTTGGAACTCCTGAGGCTCCTCCTCTTCCTGCATAATCCAAGTATGATCTTTTAGGTTTTCCTAGTCAATGTGGGTTTTGAAGAAATCAACCACCATTTTCAAGAACTTTTTGATCTGTTCTTCATCTTTGAAAGCCTTTCAATGTTGTATGTTGTTTGGTATGGATGGTCTGTGCCTTACCTCTATGTGGTATTTTAATTTGAAAGCGATAGGGGGTGTGAAAGTCGAAGCTTCTTTGGCCAATGAATCGGCCTACTAGTTTTTGGCTTGTGGGATGAAATGGAACTTTACCGATGAAAATAAATTGTCCATTAGATCCTAGGCACAATTTCTATAGGACCTCAATCTTGGATGCTTGGCCTAGTACTGCCAATTTACATGCTTCACAATCAGTTCAACATCTCCATAGACCTCTAAGTTCTTTATGTTCAGCTTCTTGGCAGCTTCCAAACCCAGGACTAAAGCTTCATATTCGAAAAAGTTGTTTGTGCAGTCTATGTACCACTATAGCCTGTAAGAGAAGGGAATGACAAAGTCATTTTCAGGTGCTACAAAAAGCACTCCCGCACCTGCCCCTTCGCACGACGAAGCACCATCAAAGAACATTTTCCACATTCCAGTGTTGTACATATTTTTAGCTGTTTTTTCGGTTTTGATTTCATCGATGTCACTTTCTTCTGTACAATTATCTTCAGTATTGTCGAAGGACAGAATACAATTTACCAGGTCTTGATTAGCGATGTAAACAGGGTAATTGTTAGGATTCTGTGGATCACTTACCGTATATGCATACCGTGTTTCCCTCTATAACCACGTGAACTGTCCACCAAAAATAGGGATTGTGGTGTAGGTCATATCTAGCTGAAGGGATCCCCCGAGCTTGGCTCCCCAAGATCTAGATAATATTAAACCATACTTCGGGGGTATATCGGCGACAACTACATCCATTAGGAAATTTTTCATCGGAATCTGGGCGAGGGTGATTACTAAATCTTTGATCATGCCCATGCACTTAACTCTCCTTGAATCGAATGAGTAAAGATCTCCATAGGGTCTGGTGAATTCAAGGCCTAGTCTATCCATAATATATTTGGGCATTACATTATGAGAGGCCCCAAATTCTAGCATGCAATTATGCAACAGTCGATCATGCACTTTCAGGGTAATATAGAAAGGGGTGATGGTATCTCTGGCACCTTCAAAATATGGACCAAAAGTGATACTAGGCTTGTCATCTTCAAGATTTATTACATCAGATTGACTCTCTAAATCTGAAAAATTTATCATCTTGGTTATTTTTTTTCGGTACATAGGATTCTTTGCCAACTCGACCAAAGGTATTGGTATCTTGATCTTTTTTATCTCACTTTGTAGGCAGAAAACTCCCGCAGTTTTATCTGTTTTCTTGGCTAAAACATCAGACTCTTTCCTATCCATTTTATTTAGTAGCACTGTTTTATTTTCAGCATTTCTGGTTTCGGGTATCTACATTTCAGCTACCTCAGTTCTTCTCGTTTGGGTTTTGGTCCCTTTTACGTTGGTATTCTGTGAATCTACCCCTATGTTATTTCAAATTTCGGTCTCTTTCTGGACGAGATCATATATTTCGCCCCTAGGAAAAATTTTCTTGGGTTGCGCAGTCGACACAGGCTTGTTTATGGGCCTCAGATTGTATTTGTGCTAGAGCTCGGCCATTATGGTGTCAGACATTCCTTGATAAGCGAAATCATCGGCGTCGTTTAGGTTATTTTCTTCGACCAGTGATTGTTCAATGTTCAGGGACTTCTCATAATCTTCTTTCGTCAAGTGAGGTTGTATATAGTCATCGCCTAAGTTGTTTACATCTTCTTCCAAGTCTTTGAACTCTTGCATATCATTTCCCCCAATAAAATTTTTATTTTTCAAAGGTGATTGGATCTATTGGTCTTCATTTTTAATTTGTCTTGGTTGGAACTAAGGATTGAGATTTCTCCTAAATTCTCTCTTAATGAATTGATCAGCTTTGGATTGATCTAGCTCCATCCTTGAGATTTTGTTTGATAGTTATTTTATTATCCTAGCCATGTCATCCATTTTTTCATCTTAGGATCTTCCAGATCCAGAGGGACCTGCCTGTTCTCGAAGACGTCTAGTTTCCCTGTTTCTCATCTCAATTTTCATTTTTAATTTTCCTGAAGCCATCATGTTTGAATCAATTTCCATAGCTTCATCTGGCATTCGAGTTAGGTCAACCCCTCTCCTTTCTCTTAATAGTAGATCGAAATTGGGTTCAAAATCTCATGCGAAAGTTACTTTGGCAGCGGGTTGAGACGATTTAACTTCAACAGGGATCTTATTATAAAGCTTGTTAAATAGTATAAATGATCCTTTCTTTCACCCCATTGTTTGAGAAAGAGGTCTTCTAGCGCATCATAGGATATGATTGAACCTGGGGGCAGGCTCGAAAACCAAGTTCTTACCTGTCCCTCGAAGGTTTGGACAAACAATCGGGAATACACATCCTCATGCTCGAGACCTATAATACCAACAAATTGATCAAAAAAATTGATATGCTCAGTTGTAGTTAGATCCCCTTCTCCTATGAACTTGGGTAAGTTTTTCATATAGTTTTCAGGTAAATCATGGAGAGGTACTGGAAGAACCAATGGGGTGTATCTAGCGGCTACTTTGGTGAAAACCCTGGGAGGCTGTTGTTGGCCTTGACCTCCTATTCCCCCTACTCCTCCTCCAGCAGTGGCCATGGATAACCCAGGAGAGGAAATCAGTGTGTTATAAAAAGGGTTGGAAAACATGTATAGTGACTCTCTAGCTTCCCCGAGGTGGAAAGGGGGAAAGCCAGGAAACTTTTTACCAGGGAAGGTGAAAGATGAAAAAGGAAAAGAAAGTATATGTGGACTCGGCTCCTCCAACTTGCAGGATATGTAAATGGGAGAACCCACCGGTGTTGAATCCGTGTACGTGGAAACTTCTTCAAGGCCTTGAGTGACAGATGGGTTTATATTGAGATCCGGTGGGATATTGATAGGGATGAGATTTGAGGTAGGCATGTTGCCCCTTGTAACATAAGAGGTAGTCAGAGAGGTCTCGGTTTCGATGGCACTGTCTGATATTTTCCTGAGAGGAAGCTCTCGTGAGGATGAAGCTTCGAAGGAGGTCTTATATTTAGACTGACTTGACTTGGGTTGATATGAAACCACATTTTGTTCAAAAAGACCCCTTGGTCTTAGTATTTTTTTAGGGTCGGAAACTGGCACTATTTGTTTGGCATCTGGGTTTTGTCTGGTGTTCTTCTGAAAGGATGTAAGCTTAATTAAGAGTGGAGTCACCAAGTGAATGATGAAGGTTTAGCCTTAACAAGGTGTTCTCTCTTTGTTCACTATCAAAAAATGAAACTTGGAAATGTCATTTTCTTAGGGGAAAGTGACTACGATTCTCCGTCCCCGGCAATGGCGCTAGAAATATGTTGTTCCTAAGTCTACACTTGAGGCTATAAAATGTAGACTCTAAGAATCTAAAATGTGTGAAAGAAAAGGAAGGGGAAGAAACAACTTCAGGGGATGAAGCTAGGGCCGATCTCTGAGTTGTCTTTGTATAGCTTCCAAATATTCTTGAATGTTGATATCTCGCTCGATGGCAGCCTATGAATGTTCGAGCTCTGTCCGGGTGGTGGCAGTTTTAAGAATGGTATCGAAAAGATTCAAAGCGATGATGGTTTGATCTGATAGACTGGGTTTGATGTTGGTCTTTCCTACAATGGGTACAGTCATGGGGAGAACAGAGCTTTTAAAAGAAGGTTGATGTTTTAAAGTTCTTATCTCAACTTTAGATTATATGAAGAAAATTCAGTGAAGCCAATCGAAGGGTTTAACAAAATCGAAGGCCGTTTTCCATAACTGAGTTTAAAATCTGGAAAACCGAGTGTGAAAACATAGAGCTGTCAACAATGTGGGCCATCAATTTCAGAGGAATCCCATGCTATAGCAGAAGAAGAAAGGGCAGGAATACCTTGGTGAAAGCATATAATGTAGAGATCTAAGTAATTCACAGGTCTTGTACCTACTAGTAGCCGATATAGAGGAAAAACTATAAGTAACTAGATACCTAGAACCTGATCACCATAGTAGAAGTTATACTAAATTGTAGCTAAAACATTCATCAAATACGTATATGTAAAAAATGACATGAAGCATGAAATACAGAGGAAAAACACATAACTCAATCTTGATGAAATATGGAGTCTTCAATTCGCTTTGTATTAATCCTGGCTAAAAAGAAATTTCTCTGTTATAATATACCATTGGCAAAAATCCCTTTCTATTACAATCTCCCCACTATTTAAACAAACTTCTGAACATCTAGAATTTCGATCGTTCTGGAAACCTATCAGTTACAAATGGAAAATTGGAGCGTTTCATCTCCTCATCTTTGTCTTCCCTCGTAAGGGCGGAGCACCTTCCTTTCTCTACCCTTCTGACTCTAGAAATAGAACGGGTTTACATCTATCATTATTTAGCACCATAAACCTACCCCTTCACCTGCTCAATGCAAATGACACACCTCTCCACCAACTGGGCTATCAACCTGGAAGGCTCTGCTTGGTTGCTTTCCTCAAAGGTGTAACAACTCTTCGCCAACTGTGGAAACCTTTTCCCTACTTGTCGGTCTTTCGTGATGATAGAGCATAATTGTAAACTTGGTTGTACTAGCCATTTGTCCACTTGGACCATATCAACCTATCTTATCTGGGATATATCCACTTTCTCTTTCTCCACGTTTTCTTTGATGTCCAGCAGGTGTTTAGCTATATTGATTTTTCCTAGCATCCCAGCACTGCTTTCCTTATCAAGGTCTAGCAAACTTTTACTTATCAAGGCGAATGTTTCCTCACAAGAATTCATAACTTCATTAGCTCTCCCCCTACTTTCTGATATATTCTGCTCCTAGACCTTCAGCAAGATATTCCCTCTAGTTTGTTTTTTTATGGATAATTTGGAGTTGTCGACCATCTCTATCTTCGCCATAGCTATAAAAACGTCTTGGAAAGCAACCCGAGCTTCCCCAACTTTTTTTTCCCTCAAATAAATACATTATAACCCTTGATCTATCATCTGAAAGTGATTTTGAATGGTTCCTACTTTTACAAGCAAGTCTTGTTGAGCTATTAATACCTTCTGTCGGATTTTGGCAGCTTGGGATTTGAACATTTTTATGTCTAAAACCTGATTCTCGACAACATCCAACTTCGATTGTAATTCTATAATTGGTTTCCCTTGTTGGATTACTTGTGTTTGGCTAATTTGCGCCGACTGGCGCACCTGCTCAAGGTCGGATCTAAGTTTCTCAATCTCCTGCAGATCGGCTATTCGAGCTTTCTCGAGGCTTTTGCTCACCTCATCCTTGGCATTTGCTTCAGTAGTAGCCACTTTAGCTTCCAATTTATTGATCAGGAGGTTCTTTCATTTCAACTAGGCATTCAAAGTCCCAATTGAGTATTGATTGGTTGTACCATAAGCCCCTAGTTTTCCTGCTATCTCGTCTACAAATTCTTCCTCTTTCACGGCCTTCCCATCTATCATGATTTTAAATTTTTTAGCCATTACACTCTCTTTTTGATATAATTCCTGCCTCAACATGGCCTTCCTTTTTTTATCAAAGAAAAATTTCTTAGGAAGCAGCTCCTCTATAGAAATGGGCGTCAGTTCTTCATTGAAAATCCACCCCGCATCAGGATTCTCCTTTGTAAACTGTAAGGGTGTGATAATAGCAATCAGACTGCCAAATTCCTTGGATGGTTGTTTCGGGGTAACATATGTGACTGGCTTGTTTGACATGAGTGATAGTGAGTTGCCTGATCCTTGCAAGGGTATCTCCACTTGACCTTGGGCCTACTTGCCTGGCATACACTTTTCGGGGTTTCCTTCCTTTTGTGGAGGACTTCAACTCCTTGCTCTGAGGTTCCAGCCTCCCCTATTTTCCCTTGGTTCTTCTCCCTGTTAGGAATCGAGTCCGTTGCACCTTTGGCTTCCACATGCTATGTAACTGGAAGCTTTGGGGCTTCACCCTGTAGAATCTAGGGGATACAACTCCACCGGTGCTCCTGGAATTTCAAGAAATCGGCCATATCTCTGGGTGGTAGGACTTGAATCTGACTTAGGACTGATCCAGGTGGATCATCTCAAAGTTCGATATAGTTAAATTATTCAAAATGCAAAGTAAATCTTACAAAGTGGAAGAGCTCGTCAGCAACTTTCCGGTGATGTTCGTTTCGGGAAAAATGACCTCCAGATGAAAAAGATATCAACAGTTGAAGTTTCATCAAAGATGGTGAAAAATGGTTAGAAATGGTTAAAAAAATGTAATTTGGAGCTATGGTAATTAAACCCAAGACCTTAGGATAAGGCCACCATGACCCCATGGTTGGGCAAAAAGGGGGTGTTCAAGGGCTTAGCCCTCAACCTTACCAACACCGAGGCCCCCTTGGTATTTAAATGTTATTAAACCATGCCATATATCCAAATTCCATATAATATAACCAAAATCCAACCATATAAATACGCCAAAGTTCAACCATATGCCATATCATATATCAAAACCATATGTTATAACGCCAAAGTTCAACCATATGCCATATCATGTATCAAAACCATATGTTATAACACCAAAGTTCAACCATATTCCATATCATATATCAAAATCACATATGTGGTGGGAGGAGAAGCCCGCGGGTTTGACCCCGGGATTTCCGCCCCCCTAACCACCACAACTACCAATGCGCCACTACCATGAGACGTGGCAAGAAGTGGCACGATAACCTTAAAAAGTGTCAAATTTAATGGGATTTGGGTGGGCACATGACCTATGGCCCACACATCTTTTTGTTTATTTTCCATTATTTAAATGATCCATGGGCACGGATCTCGAGGTGAGATTTTTTATGCAGGAAAAGACTGGCACGTAGCCCGAGGTGGTTTTGCATAGTGACTGAGGTGGTTTTGCATGTGGACTGAGGTGGTTTTTCACGTAGACCAAGGTGGATTTGCATGTAAACCGAGGTGGTTTTTCATGCAGATCGAGGTGGTTATGTATTTGCACGCATCTCGAGGCTATATGGACTGTACATATCAGAGGTAGATTTTGGAAATTGTGCCAAGAAGGGCATTCTGAGTCTAGTTCTGAAATATATCGAGTTTATACTCAAAAGTCTCGGTTTTTCGCAAGGATTCTAGATCCAACTTTAGTTTTTGCATTCAGGCATCCAAACAGAAAAGTGCTCATAGAATCTTTCAGATACACAGAAAGGTATACATGTTCATACTTAAAAGTCTCAAAATTTCATCTTGCAGCTCTTGTTGAAGTCTGTTACTGTATATGATAGACAGAATTCAGAATTCACTTTGTAAACATTTGAATACTTAATCTATCGACCTTCCCATTTGGAAAGTGGCCCGGAGACGTAGCCAAGGGGTCTGGTGAACTTCGTTACCAATTCTTATTCATGGATGGTTTGCTTACATGTTGATGTGTTCATGTGCTTGATGGATGTTATTTAATTTTGCATTACAAAGGTGGTTAATAGTTAAAAAAATTTAGATGCAAATAATGGTTAAATATCTTGAATTTTAGATCAAATTAATTTACAGATCAAGTTGGTATTAGAGCGAGGGTAACCAATGCATTTTTGAGTTTATGTTAACAAGGTCCAATCTTCAACGTGGTGAAGGAGAACTTGAAGAGCTTGATCCAGAGATTGGTTCAAGAAGAGGAAGGATGTCTTCACCAAAAGGAGAAGAAGCAACTTCTTCTATCCCTTGTGAAGGGGAATTTCTGAAAGCTTTCATGAGAATTCAAACGATGGTAGAGGAGATCTATCAAGATGGAAAGAGAGGTGAACAAGGAAGAACATCTCGTACAGAAGGTAAAAAAGAATGAGATGGTGAGAAACCTCCTAAATCTCCACCAACTTCTCCATCTTTTCTCGATGGTTCTATTCCTTCTCCATTTGAAAAGAAAAAAACAAAAGTTGATCTTAATATGCCTCATTTAAAGCTTGATATTAAGTTTGAATTACATATGTATAATGGAGAGCTTAATGCTGAAAAACTGGACAATTGGATCCATCAAATTGAATTTTATTGTAGGATTCAAAAGTTTACTGAAGATGATGTTAAAATTCAGTTGGCTTCTCTCCGACTTGGAGGGACTGCTCTCATTTGGTGGGAGAACAGATCTCAAGAGGATCTTGCTACAAAAGGCAAAATTGTTTCCTCTTGGTATGAGTTCATTTCATCACTTAAAAAGCAATTTTATCCATTAGGGTATATGCAGCAAGCTATGATGGATTGGCAGAATTTGAGGCAAGGTAAGGGACAAAGTGTGCAAGAATACACACATGAACTTCAAAAAAGAGCATTGGTACTTGGTATACCTCTCTACACTCAGGAAACTCTTCTCAAATATATAGGAGGATTGCATACTTATTTACGTCATATGATATTGATGTTTAATCCGACTAACCTTGATGAGGTATGTGTTCAAGAAACTCACATTGAGTCAAAAGGGAAGAGTGTTCATGATGTTTCTTCAGCTGAATCCGTCCAGGCAAAAGAAGGCAAGGAAAAGTGGAAAAGTAAACATGCAGCTACAATGAAGAAGGGTGATGAGAGACCTACATGCTCACATTGTCAAAAGAAAGGGAATGAAGAGGCAAAGTGTTGGAAGCTACATCCAGAATTGAAACCGAAGTGGTTTAAGGATCTGAAGGGGAAGCAAACAACCACGGTTATCATGGAGGAACTTGGATCAGATTCCGAGGATGAAACAAAGATAACAATCGTAGGTGTGAAAGGTAAATCTATTGTTGATAATGA
Organism: Picea mariana; assembly: GCA_032191745.1. Taxonomy (NCBI): domain Eukaryota; kingdom Viridiplantae; phylum Streptophyta; class Pinopsida; order Pinales; family Pinaceae; genus Picea; species Picea mariana. The sequence goes on along the minus strand of JASDQU010099772.1, from coordinate 272,539 downwards.
TTCTAACATTGGTTCTTCATGTGCTTCTACTTCTAAAGATGATGACAATTCTAAGGATAGAAAGAGGAATTCATTGTTTCATATAAGAGTGATTACAAAACAAACAAAGGTCGACACACTCATAGATAGTGGATCTCAAGCTAATCTTGTTTCAGAAGTTAAGCAATTAGGATTAACAACAAAACCACACAAGAAACCTTATCCATTAGGTTGGGTATGCAAAGATAAAAGATTACAAGTAACACAACAATGTGATCTAAAGTTTGCAATTACATCTAAGTTTGTAGATGAGGTTGAATTTGATGTGATCCCACTAGATATCTGTGGAATTGTGTTGGGTAGTCCGTACTTATATGATCGAAAATCAATCTTCTATCGACAACATAATCAATATCACTTGTTTAAAGAAGGAATTGAGTACATAGTGCATTCACATTCATTCAAAAATGACAAATCATTGGGCACTACACAACAATTAAAAAGCGTTGTTAATGCAAGTCGGAATTTGGCACTTATGTCTATGCAATGTAATGAAGAAAAGAATCCTAAGCATGAAAAGGAAGTGTCATTTCACTACAATGCACCTGTTTTGGTTGATAGTGTTTCTATGGTTAAAAGTCAGCATGGTTTGGGTACAATATCTTTCACATATTCAATTTTTATATTCAGCTTATTACTCATCAGCAGTATGTGGTTGGTTCCGACAATGTTGAATGAAGACATGATTAAGAATGTGATTAATGTACTTAACAATGTCAGTGCAATGTTGATTGTTGTATTGCTAAGTTAGATGTATAGGTTCCAGGAAGAATGGATAGGTGATACATTACAAGTGAGACAAACATGTCCTCACTTATTTTCTGAATGATTTCATACTTTTTGTGGCCAAAAAGCTTTCCAGTGGGAAGGTTTGATCCAGGTGGATCATCTTAAAATTCGATAGAGTTAAAGTATTCAAAATGAAAATTAAATCTTACAAAGTGGAAGAGCTTGTCAACATCTTTCCGTTGATGTTCGTTTCGGGAAAAATGACCTCCAGATGACAAAGATATCAGCAGTTGAAGTTTTGTCAAAGATGGTGAAAAATGGTTAGAAATGGTTAAAAAAATGTAATTTGGGGCTATGGGAATTGAACCCAAGACCTTAGGATAAGGCCACCATGACCCCATGGTTGGGAAAAAAGGGGGTGTTCAAGGGCTTAGCCCTCAACCTTGCCAACACCGAGGCCCCCTTGGTATTTAAATGTTATTAAACCATGCCATATATTCAAAGTCCATATAATATAACCAAAATCCAACCATATAAATACGCCAAAGTTCAACCATATGTCATATCATATATCAAAACCATATGTTATAATGCCAAATTTCAACCATATGCCATATCATATATAAAAATCACATATGCGGTGGGAGGAGAAGCCCGCGGGTTTGACCCCAGGACTTCCACCCCCCTAACCACCACAACTACCAATGCGCCACCGCCATGAGACGTGGAAATAGGTGGCGCGGCAACCTTAAAAAGTGTCGAATTTGATGGGATTTGGGTGGGTGTGTGGCCTAAGGCCCATGCTCCTTTTGGTTTGTTTTCCATTATTTAAATGAGCCATGGGCACAAATCTCGAGGTGAGAGTTTTGATGTAGGCAGAGACTGGCACGCAGCCCGAGGTGGTTTAACACAGTGACTGAGGTGTTTTTTCACATGGATAGAGGTGGTTTTTCACATAGCTCGAGGTGGATATGCATGGAAATTGAGGTGGTTTTTCATGTAAATCGAGGTGGTTCTGGATTTTCATGCATCCCGAGGCCATATGGACTGTACAGATCAGAGGCAGATTTTGGGAATTATGCCAAGAAGGGCATTCTGAGTCCAGTTCTGAAATATATCGAGTTTATACTCAAAAGTCTCAGTTTTTCATAAGGATTCCAAATCCATCTTCAGTTTTTGCATTCATGCATCCAGACAAAAAAGTGCTCACAGAATATTTCGGATACCCAGAAAGGTATCCATGTTCATACTTAAAAGTCTCAGAATTTCATCTTGCAGCTGTTGTTGAAGTCTATTACTGTATATGATAGACATAATTCAGAATTCACTTTGTAAGCATTTGAATACTTAATCTATCATCCTTCCCATTTGGAAAGTGGCCCAGAGACGTAGCTAGGGGGTCTGGTGAACTCCGTTACCAATTCTTGTTCATGGATGGTTTGCTTACATATTGATGTGCTCATGTGCTTGATGGATGTTCTTTAATTTTGCATTACAAAGGTGGTTAACAATTAAAAAAATTTAGATGCAAATAATGGTTAAAGATCTTGAATTTTAGATCAAATTAATTTATAGATCAAGGACTTCAGAGTAAGACCTCGCACCCCGGAATATTTCATCACAAGGGGAATCCTCATGTTCATATCTCTTCAGGCCACAACTCGCCAGGTGATTGCTCACAACCTTACTAGGGTCATGCTTTTTGAACTCAATATCCACCAGCTTCATTTCTTCTAAAACCGTAGCCTCAGCTTTGGCATGGCCAAAATATAACAAGGAATATGCACCAATATGAATGGGGAAGCATGACCATACCTTTTTTTATACTCCTTTGATATCTTTGCTTATTACACCGAGCACAGTCTGCCTGGCAATATCACAACAAAATAACTTATCTGGCAAGAAACGTGGTAGAGAATATGGAGGAACATAGGTGCCGAAAACCCTGACATATGAAAACTCCACCTCTATATACCAATCTTCCACGTTACTCAGGTTGGTCGTGATGCTATCCAAAATCCTAGGCAGTAGTTGGCCGAAGATGGTGACATGCAATGGCCCCATTACCCAGTTGAATATCTCGTAGATGAATTCTTTGGCTTTATCCTCCCAAAGCTTCGAGTGGTAGACATGAATAGGCTTTGTATTAGATGGAGCACACTTCTAGTTCATTAGTGGGAAGGGTTTCATGAAGCAGATGGCCTTCATGATGTAAGCAGACATAAAGAACGAAGTTGCTTTCTTACTCGCCCTCTGTGCTCGATATTCGATAATTCGACTGTTCAGACTGTCAAACAACAGTTTGGCCCAGTCAAAGGAGAAACCCTCAGTGACTGTATGAATGAGTGGCACCCATGGAAGGAAAAAATGGGTAGTGTCTTCCTTCCCATACAACCTGCAGGTCATCGTCGCTATGTACTTAAATTGTGGCTCCAAGGAAGAGATTGAATAGATCCTGTTAGTGTCAACCCTGAATTTTGCGGGGTGTGAGACCCAATCTTTGATTAGATCGGATAAACGTTTTGCATACTGCTCACACTCCTTCTTCTTCAAAACTTCTAGAAATTTGGCATTGTGAGTAAGGTTCGATGTGGGTGACAATTTATACATTGCCCACAAATGTTTTGGCCTGAAAGTCCCAATCGTCACTTTTTGTTCGCTAATAATCGTCCTGGTCAGGATGTCCACATGGTCCAGCGCCCACCTGATCATATCACAATAGGGAAGAAGTTGGGGCCTCACCGCTATTTTGTGCATCTCTGCTTGAGCGACAACTTTGTATTTGGTTGATAATTCATCCTTCTCATTGTCGCTAGAATCATCCGAACAGTTTACCGACTCGGATTGTAGAATGTTGGAAACATATGACCATGTCTTGAAAGAATTAATACTTCAGGGTGAGGTATCAGAAACAACATCTGAACCCTCTGAACTCTTGGTGGCTGACTTGGGCATTTTTCGTGGAGCCATGATAGAGAAACCTCCAACTGGACCTCCTGTCGAAAAAATTGAAAATCACAAACAACAGTTATCCTGGTAAAATGGCTTTGCGTGCAAATAGAAATGAAAAATGAAATAATGAAGGGAAAACTCTCTATCTTGGTCATTTAAACCTCTGGTGTCCTTGCCAATAGAATGGTCAAATCACTTAATAGAAAGATTTAGAAGTAAAAACGAGATCCTACTATCTGTCACCTCACTGCAATTCAAATAAATGCCATAAATGCTTGACAAGTCGTAATATTGAAAATCGTAGGATCATTCAAGATTTCATCTATAAACCACGTGCGTTAAAGTTTGTTTAAGGTGATAATTAATCTGGTTTAGTTCTTTCAAATTGGTGTACTTAGTTTCTAATCCCCTTTTCGACGCTCTTCACATCGGGTGTTTTCACTCCTAGCCACTGAACCTTAAAAACCCAAAAACATGATGGTGTGAGTTAATGGATTAGACGTGAGTTGACTTAAGCCTTTTAATTAATCCATGCTTAATTAAAGGAAGTTGCAACTTCATGTATCGAGGCTATGAAGGTGTTTCCCTTTGGGGAAACAATCGCTGAGTCATGAAATCACGATAGTAACTAACTAGGGTTTAAAATGACTTTTCCTTGATACTAACTTCGGTAACTTTAACACCACTTCGCAACTTCGCGAGTTGGAGGCTCGTTAGACGTCCACCACGTAACTCTCGAGAGTGAGGGTACGAGGTACTAAGCGATGATAAGTTGCACTTAGTATTTTAGTAATGGTGATTTAAACTTAGGAAGGTTTTCGCCATTTCACATGTCGGGATACTCCATCTTAGGGGCGAGAAACGTGAAACAGACGAAGTCTTGAAAACCAATATTTTTTGGGCTTAAGCATAACATTTCGTGTATTAAGAGAAAGGTGGCTCCAACACGAGGTACAAGTGTAAGGAACATAATTTTCTTATGGCCATTTCTGAGGATGTTTCTGAAGAAGACATCGATACCCCCCTTGTGGAAGAGTTACTCGAGATAACTGATATTGCTCTGCCCTCTAACCAACCAGAAGTAGAACTGATCATTTCATTGAATGCTCTCATTGGCTTCTCTACTCCCCAAACTCGCAAGCTCATTGGCTATATTAAGAATCAAAATGTCATCAACTTAATTGACAATGGAATCACTCATAATTTTATGCACCCTCATATTTTCCAAGAAACCCATTTCTATATACATGTACTCAACAACTTTCAAATCATGATATCCAATGTTGGTTCCATGAAATGTGGGGGGCATTGTGAAAATGTGTGTCTCCAAATTGGGTAGTACCACCTGAAGTCTCATATGTTTTCTATTTACATGAGTGGTTGTGATATTTTTCTCGGTGCATAATGTTACGCACTCTTGGTCCCATCCTCATGGATTTTAAGAAATTAACCATGCAATTCCAAAAGGCGGGACAACAATGTAAATTCCAAGGAATCACAACAGGCTCCCATGATATCATCAACTACCATCGAATGGAAAAGCTCCTAAAAAAAGGTCATTTTGGCATTATTTCCCAAATCCATTCTATTCAAGAAATTGACACACATGTGGTGCATATTGACCTCCAATGTATCATCTCCAATCACCAAGTTATTTTTTCCACTCCCCAGAGACTTCCTTTTTTTCATGGTGTTCATGATCATTCCATTCATCTCATCCCCGATAGTCTTCCTCCCAACCTGCACCCTTATCATCACCCCTTTTCCCATTAAAATAATTAAATTGAGAAAATTGTTCAAGAATTTCTAGCCACAAGTGTTGTATGCCCTAGTACTAGCCCCTAATCTTCCCCTATGGTCATGGTACTCAAAAAAGAAGGTACTTGGGGTAAGTGTCCATAATTTCCCGCCCTCAATAAACTCACCTTCAACAAAAAAATTCCCATTCATGTCATTGATTATCTCTTGGAAGAATTAAGTGGTGCTCATTATTTTACTAAACATGATCTTCATTCCAGATACCACCAAATACGTATGCAAGAGGAAGACATTCCTAATAATTCTTTTGGCACTCATGAAGGTTACTATGAATTCTTGGCCATTCCCTTTGGCTTGTGTAATTCTCCCTTCACTTTCCAAAGTCTCATGAACCATGTTTTCTATCCTTTTCTCCATCATTTTGTAATATTTTTCTTTGATGATATTCTCATCTATAGTAAAACCTGGGTAGACCATCTTACCCATGTGGATCAAGTTCTCAGTCTACTCTCTCATCACCAACCTTTTCTCAAGAAATATAAATGTTCCTTTGGAGCTTCGGAAGTGGAGTACTTGGTTCATATTGTCAGAAAGTATGGTGTAAGGGTGGATCCTAAGAAAATTGAAGCTATGTAGGATTGGCCTGTTGATTAATTGGGTTGGTTGTCATTGATGTCAACCCTTGAAGAAAGATCAATAGCGAATTCTGGTAGCACAATGGTTTGGGTAATGGACCCAAGTTTGTTTGATGGATAATATTATGATTTTTGATATATTTTCAGGTAATACTATTCTATATGGGTAGTACATGTCATTCCATTTCCGATGGTATGTGGAATGTCACAGATTTCCTCATGGTTAGAGAGTTATGGCCATGTGAAGTTGGACAAAGGTTTGGGTAATGGACCCAAGTTTGTTTGATGGATAATGGTATGTGTTTTGATATATTTGTAGGTGAGAATATTATATATGGATAGTACATGTCATGCCATTTATAGTGGTATGTGGAATGCCACATAACTCTTCAAAGTTAGAGATTTATGGCCATGTGAAGTTGGAGAACCCTCATGAGTCATCTAGAAGCCCCAAAAGGTCAAAGTAGTCAAAGTGGTTTAAGAGATTTTAGAAGGTAAATAATAAAGTGAAGTGATGATTGTACTATAAGCCAAAGTGAATACAAAATAAATTATTTAAATAATAAATTTACTAGAGAAATTACTAAGTTCACAGGTGGTTAGAAGTGGGTTAACCCTAAAATAAAGAAAGTGGGTTAAGATGGTTAAAAGGTAAACCCTTGAGGAAGCTACATGAAAGTATAAATAAGAGGCGAGGCTCTCTCATTTCAAATCATACATGAGAATATTGAATATCTACATGTGACTAAGGTAACCAAAGAATATCTAAGCTGAATTTCAGAGGGAAGGTGAAGTAAAGAAGGCCGAAATTCAAGGGAGGATAAATTCTTTTGATGATGCTTTCTAAGGTATGCTATTTACAGGTCATCTCAACATTTTCACAATAACGTTTTTATTTAGAATGCTTCAGGCTATGAAATTGGGAGTCCATTAAGGAAACATATCCAAGTAGTTGTGATACAAATTTCTACTTTTGGGTTGTTTTATTTTTGGAGTTACATGCCGTGGAAAATATGGTTTCTGGCTAGTCCTGAAACTAGTCTAAAATAGGTGTTTCGGGTAAAAACATCATAACTTATTCATAACATATCCAAATTCAGTAATACCAAATGTATTGGTTAGAGTACATTTTGTAGCATTTTGTGTACAATTTTCAGATGCAAAGAACAAATATTCTGTGTGTGGCATGCTCTACAAGATCACTCTCTAAAATAAGCCAAAATTCAACAAGGTATGCCATTTTTTCTATAACTCCTTTTTTGAGAGGTTCCAAGTAGTGAAGTCTGAAGGAATTACACAAAATACATCGAAGAACATTGTGTACCATTTTTAGATATTTATTCATTACAGGTACATATTTATGATTATTTCAAGTTAGGATTGTTGACTAATCCAAAATTAGTCATGTGAGACTAAAGTAAAGTTTGATGAAAATGCTAGTCTCTTGTTGTTAAAGTTAAGGAAGGTTTGCAGGTATGTGATCTTATACACTAGATCTATTAGAGAGTTACAAATCAGATTTTGATGATGAAATTGATGAAGGCTTTTGGTTGAGGTACATGTTGGGTACATGGTTGAGACAAGTAGTTGATGAGTTGGCACATACATGAGGTGTATAGTTGATGATGTTGGTACATATTGATGAGTCATAGTTGATGAGTAGTTGATACATGATTGGTACATACTTGGTACATGGTTGGAGGCAATTGTTAGTAATAATGTTGATACACGGTTTATGGATGATGTAGCATACTTGTATTGGTATATTATTAGAAACACATATGGATCTTGGTGATGATTATGAGTTGTTGTGCTATGCTTGGTTGATGCACATATTTGAGAGTTGTCTTGGTGATTGATCTTGGTGAGTAGATCTGATTTTCTTGAAAATATTGATGAGACAGGTTGTTGTGACATGTTATTTGTACAGGTTTGGTGCATGGTTGATGCACTTGTTCATGGTACAAGTTGAGCTATAGGTTATTGCATGGTTGATGCACTTGTTTATGGTACAGGTTGTTTGCTAAAAGTTGGTGCATGATCGATGCACTTTTTTATGGTACAGGTTGATGCATGGTTCAGATTATTGGTAAAGGTAAAGAGGGAGCATGAGTGACATGAATTGAGTATTGCATTAGAGTGTTGCCATCAATTCCAAAGGGGGATATTGTTGATTAATTTGGTTGGTTCTCATTGATGTCAACCCTTAAAGAAATTCTGGTAGTGAATTCTAGTAGCACAATGGTTTGGGTAATGGACCCAAGTTAGTTGGATGTATAATGGTATTATTTTTTATATATTTTAAGGTAAGCGTATTCCATATGGATAGTACATGTCATGCCATTTTTGGTGGTATTTGGAATGTCACATAACTCCTCACGGTTAGAGAGTTATGGCCATGTGAAGTTGGAGAAAGGTATGGGTAATGGACCCAAGTTTGTTTGATGGATAATGGTGTGTGTTTTGATATATTTGTAGGTAAGAATATTCTATATGGATAGTACATGTCATGCCATTTCCAGTGGTATGCATAACTTCACATAACTCCTCACGGTTAGAGAGTTATGGCCATGTGATGTTAGAGAACCCTCAGGAATCATCTAGAAGCCCCAAAAGGTCAAAGTAGTCAAAGTGGTTTAAGAGATTTAAGAACGTAAATAATAAAGTGAAGTGATGAGTGTACTATAAGTCAAAGTGAATAAAAAATAAATTATTTAAATAATAAATTTAATGAATAAATTACTAAGTTGACAACTGGTTAGAAGTGGGTTAACCCTAAAATAAGGAAAGTGGGTTAAGATGGTTAAAAGGTAACCCCTTGAGGAAGCTACATCAAAGTATAAATAAGAGGCAAGGCTCTCTAATTTCAAATAAAACTTGAGAATATTGAATATCTACAGGTGACTGAGGTAACCAAAAGATATCTAAGCTGAATTTCAGAGGGAAGGTGAAGTAAAGAAGGTCGAAATTCAAGGGAGGATAAATTATTTTGATGATGCTTTCTAAGGTATGTGATTTACAGGTCATCTCACCATTTTCACAATAAATGTTTTTCTAGAATTCTTCAGAATGTAAAATTGGGAGGCTATTGAGGAAACATATCCAAGTAGCTGTGATACAAATTTCATCTTTTGGTTCATTTTATTTTTGGAGTTACATGCCGTGGAAAATAGGGTTTCTGGCTAGTCCTGAAACTAGTCTAAAACAAGTGTTTTGGGTAACAACGTCATAACTTATGCATAACAAATCCAAATTCAGTAAGACCAAATGTATTGGTTATAGTGCAATATTTAGTATTTTGTGTACAATTTTCTGATCCTCAAAACAAATATTATGTGTGGGGCATGCTCTACAAGTTCACTCTCTAGAAAAAGATAGAATTCAACAAGGTATGCCATTTTTGCTATAACTCCTTTTCTGAGAGGTTTCAAGTAGTGAAGTCTGGAGGAATTGCATAAACAACATTGCAGAATAGTGTATACCATTTTTACATCTTTATTCATTATGGGCACATAGTTATTATTATTTCAAGTTAGGGTTGTTGACTAATCCAAACTTAGTCATGTGAGACTAAAGTAAAGTTTGATGAAAATGCTAGTCTTTGGTTGTTAAATTTAAGGAAGTTTTGAATATATGTGATATTATACACTAGGTCTATTATAGTGTTACAAATCAGTTTTGGATGATGAAATTGACGAGGGCTTTTGGTTGAGGTACATGTTAGGTACATGGTTGAGACAAGTAGTTGATGAGTTGGCACATACATGAGGTGTATAGTTGATGATGTTGGTACATCTTGATGAGTCCTAGTTTATGAGTAGTTGATACATGATTGGTACATACTTGGTAAATGGTCAGAGGCACTTGTAGGTAGTATTGTTGATACATGGTTTATGGATGGTGTAGCAAACTTGTATTGGTATATTATTAGAAGCACATATTGATCTTGGTGATGATTATGAGTTGTTGTGTTATGCTTGGTTGATGCACATATTTGAGATTTTTCTTAGTGATTAATCTTGGTGAGTAGATCTGATTTGGTTGATAAGATTGATGAGATAGGTTGTTGTGATAGGTTGTTTGGACAGGTTGTTGTGACATGTTATTTGTATAGGTTTGGTGCATGGTTGATGCACTTGTTCATGGTACAAGTTGAGGTACATGTTGGTGCATGGTTGATGCACTTGTTTATGGTACAGGTTGATTACAGGTTGTTTGGTACATGTTGGTACATGGTTGATGCACTTATTTATGGTACAGGTTGATTAAAGGTTGAGGTACAGGTTGATGCATGGTTTATGCATGGTTCAGGTTATTGGTACAGGTTGTTTGGTGTAGGTTGATTGGTACAGGTTTACAGCAGTATATCTCATAGTGATAGTGTGACAGTGGTTCCATCATTCTACTTCTACATTAGGGTAGTTGGATGGGGCAAGGAAAAGTGGTTGTAGCCACCTTCCGGTTGTATCTGAAGAACATAGGGGGTCGTATCCTCCTTATGGTTGTAGCCAGAGAATTGGGGAGTTGGAGCTTCCCTTAGGTTGTAGGCTGAGAAACTAGGGGGTTGGAGCCACCTTCCAGTTGAAGATGGAAAACAAAGGAAGTTGGTGCTTCCAATGAATGTAATTCTTAAAGACATATAAGAAAAAACATTATGTGGTTTTCTCCCTCTTTGGGTTTCCACGTAAAAACACTGGTGTATTGTGTATGTGTATGATTTCTTATTTGTTCATTGTTTATTTACTCTGCAACTATTGGATGATAATGATACATTGATATAACACTTGCATACTGTGGTTAAAAAAAATTGAATTTCTCTATTGTTGATTCAACCCCCTTCTTAGTAATCCAACAATTGGTATTAGAGCAGGTTCCTTCAGAAAATAGTTTAACGACTGGAAGGAGATCATGGATTATTTTGAGAATGGAGTACCACTGTTTAATTTTTACAATGGTTTAAAGTATGATATGTGGAGCATAAGGACAAAAGTATTTTTACAGGCACATGAGAATTATATTTGGGTATCATTCGTTATAGGATATGATCGTTCAAAAAGGGAAAATACTGCAACCAAGAAAGAATTGAAAAAGAATAACAAAATAGCAATGGATTTCATCTTGGAAGGATTACCTAATCCGGTAAGAGAAAAGGTTGGTAAATATTCATCAGCCAAATAAGTTTGGGATAATTTACATGACATATATTCTTCATCCATCACAGATTCATAAAATGCCAAAGAAGATGCAGGTATAGATCAAGAAGAAATATGTTCACCATGTCAAACAAATTCAGAAGATGAAGAGTACATAATCAAAAGAGGTATGTTGGTTTTCTTTAATTGTGAAAAATGAGGACATCTTGAAATAGAATTCCATGAAGGAAATGAGACAGAAAAACAAATTGAAAAAGAAGACAATTATGAGGCAGAATTGATTAGTGCTTTAGATGAACTAAGAGAAGAAAACAAGTCACTCAAGAAAGAATTGATGAAACAAAAGGAAATTTTTCACATCTTTTAAGAATTCCATTAGGTCATCGAGAACTTAATAACTCAGCTAGAAGAAGCCAAAAATATCGAATAAAATATTGAATATCAAAAGAAGTGTTTGGAAGCCAACATAGAAGCACCGAAGGAAGCAAAAATGAGAGAGAATATATTGACAGATCTTAAGGAAAGAACTAACAATTTAAGCCAGCTTGAGTCAGAGTTTGGTCAAGAAGAGAAAGTTTTTGAAGAAGAAATAATCACATTAAAAATTCATCTTAAAGAAGCAAAGAGAACAGAAGAATTCATGAAGTCTTAGATATTAAAGAAAGAACAAGAGGTTGAGAAGCTTGAAGAAGAAGTTTTCACATTGAGAAGTAAAATCATCAAGCTCAAAAAGAATGTTGAAGAGACAGAAACATCTACATCAGTTACACAGAATGAAGAGAAGCACTCTAGGTTGCTAGAAAAGAAAAATGAAAAAAATAGAAAGAGTTATGTAGAATTACTCAAAGGAAGGAATCATGGTCAACCATAATCTAAGAAAACTATTGAAGATACATCTTCAAGAAGACCATATGTTTTGAAGCCATAAAGAATCTTCAATCATGATCATGATCAGTCAAGGCAAAAATTTAGAAGGACTACACCACAAAGAAGATCATTCACTCCCAGGTATGTAAATTTCTTTTATGGTCATTGGTTTTATTGTACTAATTTTGGACATAAGGTTGCAGATTGTAGGGATTATAAAAGAAATGGTCAAGCAAGAAGTGCCTATGTGGCCACACGTAACATTGAGTGTTACAAATTTCATAACTATGGACACATAGCCAGTGATTGTAGAAGCATGATCGATACTTCCATGAAAGAGAACACTGGTATCATATATAAGAAAGTATGGATAAGAAAACAAGAAGAACAGATGAACAAATACCAAGTACCAGAGATCATAGGACTGGAAATAAAACGAGATGAAGAAAATTCTACAAAGAAAAAGAAAGATGTCAGATACAGAAAGGTTTGGAAAATAACTGAAAGAAAGGAAGGATATGTAAATAAGGAACATGTTCAAGAGATTGTAATTTCAGGCATTATAGTGAAATATGAATCCACAGACAGAAAGAAAGAATTTAGAGCTCAGAGAGATAATGAATCTACCAATGAAGATGATGATGAATACAAATCAGAGAAGGAATTGTTCTGAGCCATCCGACTTAGAGACTCCCAGGTAATATGAATATTAGACAGGGGGAGTCTATGTGATAGCTGTGACAGACCAAAGAACCATCCTTCGAGAAACTTGCAGAGTTTGAGAAGACATATTCAAAGCGGTCAGTTAGCAGAAGTACAATTTGATAGATTAATCAAGACTTCATGATAGTATAGTGATAAATGGGTTAGAATTATGGACAATTTCGCAAGTAGAGTCTTGGACAGTATGGACAGAAATGGATCTGTAAGAACACTTAGCAGGTTTGGATAGATATATGATAGTGGATGAGAGAATGGATTCATAGATTGGTTCACAGATTGGTTCAGAGACAAAGGAACATTATTATAATGGATGATAATTACACAGGAAATGGCTCGAACAATGATAATGGATTCCAAATTGATAGATATGTTTTGGACACATGTAGTGCATACAACAGGTCACATTCAAAACAGAGTAATGCTCAGAAAAAAAAATGAAAAAACTCCCTACGAACTATGGAAAGGAAGCGCAGACAACAACCTCTACATCAAGGTAACTCAAGCTAGTATTTTATTAATTGAAATTTATGTTGATGATATTGTTTTGGAAGTACTAGTGGCAGGTTAAGATGGAAATTTGCAAAGGATATGTAGAATGAATTTGAAATGTCATTACTTGGAGAACTATCCTTATTTTTGGGTTTTCAGATATGTCAAAGCAACCAAGGAATTTTTATTTCTCAAACTAAGTATATCAAAGAAATGCTAAAGAGGTTCGGAATGGAATATTGCAAACTAGTTACCACTCCTATGCAAACTAGTTGCAATTTGAGCAAAGATCATGATTCAAAGTCTACAAACCAAAGGTAATACAAGTCAATGATTGGTATCTTACTATATGTGACAACATCCATACCAAATGTAATGCAGGCAGTTGGATAGGTGGCACGATTTCAAGCAACACCAAAGGAATAACATGTCTTAGCAGTAAAGAGTATTTTTAGATATCTCAAAGGAATAGAAGAGTTTGGATTACGATATCCAAAAGGAAAGGATCTATCACTTATTGCCTACACAGATTTAGATTGGGAAGGTTTCATTGATGACTGACAAAGCACCAGTGGAGCAACGTTCTACTTGAGTGAGTGTTTAGTATCATGGCTAAGTAAGAAACAATCATCAATATCCTTATATACAAATGAGGCAGAGTATATTGTAGCAACAGGATGTTGTACACAGGTTCTATGGATGAAACAAACTCTGAAAGATATACATGTTGAGTATGATGATCCCATTCCAATCTATTGTGATAATACAAGTGCCATCAATATCTCAAAGAACCCAGTGATGAACTCCAAGACAAAACACATTCCTATCAAGTATCACTTTCTACGGGAACAGGTTACAGAGAAAAACATTAGATTCAAATATGTGGGCACAAAATAACAAGTGGAATACATCTTTACAAAACCACTTCTACAGGAATCATTTGAGTATCTACGCTAGAGACTCAGAGTAATTTCTACTCCAAAATGAATGCTTTTGAATGCTTATCTTATATGTCTTAGATTTACATGAGGAATCACCATAAAGATGACAGTTCAAGTTGGAAGATTAGTTTAAGGAACATTTCATTCAAGGAGAGTATCCCCAAGGACAGTTAAGTTAGGGGGAGAAACCGCACATGGAAAGATACCTTTGCCATTGATGACAAAGGGGGAGAGATTTATCATATGAAAAGTTAAAGGTAAAGGGGGTGCATGAGTGACATGAATTCAATATTGCATCAAAGTGTTTCCATCAATTCAAAAGGGGGATATTGTTGATTAGCTGGGTTGGTTATCATTGATTTCAACCCTTGAAGAAAGTCTGGTAGTGAATTCTGGTAGCACAATGGTTTGGGTAATGGACCCAAGTTTGTTTGATGGATAATGGTATTGGTTTTGATATATTCTCAAGTAATACTATTCCATATGGATAGTACATGTCATTCCATTTCTGGTGGTATGTGGAACGTCACATAACTCCTCATGGTTAGAGAGTTATGGCCATATAGTTGGAGAAAGGTTTGGGTAATGGACCCAAGTTTGTTTGATGGATAATGGTATGTGTTTTGATATATTTGTAGGTACGAATATTCTATATGTATAGTACATGGAATGTAATTTCTAGTGGTATGTGTAACGTCACATAACTCCTCACGATTAGAGAGCTATGGCCATGTGAAGTTGGAGAACCCTCATGAGTTATCTAGAAACCCCAAAAGGTCAAAGTAGTCAAAGTGGTTTAAGAGATTTTAGAAGATAAATAATAAAGTGAAGTAATTAGTGTACTATAATTCAAATTGAATACAAAATAAATTATTTAAATAATAAAGTTAATGGAGAAATTACTAAGTTGACAAGTGGTTAGAAGTGGGTTAACCGAAAGTGGGTTAAGATGGTTAAAAGATAAACCCTTGAGGAAGCTACATAAAAGTATAAATAAGAGGCAAGGCTCTCTCATTTAAAATCAAACTTGAGAATATTGAATATATACAGGTGACTGAGGTAACCAAAGTATATCTAAGCCAAATTTAAGAGGGAAGGTGAAGTAAAGAAGGACGAAATTCAAGGGAGGATAAATTCTTTTGAAGATGCTTTCTAAGGTATGTTATTTACAGGTCATCTCACCATTTTCACAATAAATGTTTTTATAGAATTCTTCGGACCATAAAATTGGGATTCCATTGAGGAAACATATCCAAGTAGTTTTGATACAAATTTCATCTTTTGGTTCATTGTATTTTTGGAGTTACACGCCGTGGAAAGTAGGGTTTGTGGCTAGTCCTGAAACTAGTCTAAAACAGGTGTTTCAGGTAAAAACGTCACAACTTCTTCATAACAGATCCAAATTTAGTAAGACCAAATGTATTGGTTAGAGTACAGTCTTTATTAGTCTGTGTAAAATTTTCCGATCCATACAACAATCATTCTGTATGGGGCATGCTCTACACGTTCGCTCTGTAGAATAAGCCAGAATTCAACAAGGTATGCCATTTTTTCTATGACTCCTTTTCTGAGAGGTTCCAAGTAATGAAGTCTGGAGAAATTGCATAAATGACACTAAAGAACATTGTATACAAAATTTAGATATTTATTCATTATAGGTACATAGTTATGATTATTTCAAGTTAGGGTTGTTGACTAATCCAAAATTAGTCATGTGAGACTAAAGTAAAGTTTGATGAAAATGCCAGTCTCATGTTATTAAAGTTAAGGAAGGTTTGCAGGTATGTGATGTTATACAACAAGCCTATTACAGAGTTACAAATCAGATTTATATGGTGAAATTGATGAGGGATTTTGGTTGAGGTACATGTTGGGTACATGGTTGAGACAAGTGGTTGATGAGTTGGCACATACATGAGGTGTATAGTTGATGATGTTGGTACATCTTGATGAGTCATAGTTGATGAGTAGTTGATACATGATTGGTACATACTTGGTAAATGGTTGGAGGCACTTGTTAGTAGTATTGT
This sequence comes from Picea mariana, assembly GCA_032191745.1. Classification (NCBI taxonomy): domain Eukaryota; kingdom Viridiplantae; phylum Streptophyta; class Pinopsida; order Pinales; family Pinaceae; genus Picea; species Picea mariana. The sequence continues at coordinate 256,223 of JASDQU010099772.1, read as the reverse complement.
TGATACATGGTTTATGGATGATGTAGCATACTTGTATTGGTATATTATTAGAAGCACATATTGATCTTGGTGATGATTATGAGTTGTTGTGTTATGCTTGGTTGATAAGATTGATGAGATAGGTTGTTGTGATAGGTTGTTTGGACGGGTTGTTGTGACTTGTTATTTTTATAGGTTTGGTGCATGGTTGATGCACTTGTTCATGGTACAGGTTGGTGCATGGTTGATGCACTTATTTATGGTACAGGTTGATTACAGGTTGTTTGGTGTAGTTTGGTGCATGGTTGATGCACTTGTTTATGGTACAGGTTGATTACAGGTTGAGGTACAGGTTGATGCACTTGTTTATGGTATCGGTTGATTACAGGTTGAGGTACAGGTTGATGCATGGTTCAGGTTATTGGTACAGGTTGTTTGGTGCAGGTTGATTGTACAAGTTTACAACAGTATATCTCACATTGATAGTGTGACAGTGGTTCCATCATTCTACTTCTATGTTAGGGTGGTTGGATGGGGAAAGGACAGGTGGTTGTATCCACCTTTTGGTTTTTTCCAGAGAACATAGGGGGTCTTAGCCTCCTTCTAGTTGTAGCCACAGAATTGGGGAGTTGGAGCTTCCCTCAGGTTGTATCCTAAGAAACTAGGGGGTTGGAGCCTCCTTCCAGTTGCAGCTAGAAAACAAAGGAAGTTAGTGCTTCCAATGAATGTAATTCTTAAATACATATAAGAAAAATCATTATGTGGTTTTCTCCCATTTTGGGTTTCCACGTAAAAACACTGGTGTACTATGTATGTGTATTATTTATCATTTGTTCATTTTTTATTTACTCTGCAACTATTGGATGATAATGATACATTGATATAACACTTTCATATTATGGTTAAAAAGGATTGAACTTCTCGATTACTGATTCACCCCCCCTCTCAGTAATCCAACATAGCCGATCCCAAAAACTCTCAATAGATTACATGGTTTTCTGGGTTTAAAAGGATATTATCGCAAGTTTGTTAATAATTATGGAAAAATTGTATCACCTCTTACTGCTCTCCTAAAAAAGAATTCTTTGAATTTCACTCCAACAGCTGATCAATCATTTTAAGCATTGAAACAAGCCATGTGCACAACTCCTGTCTTGGCCCTTCCTAACTTCAAAAAGACTTTTGTCCTCAATGTGATGCCTCCAGGAAAGGCATTGGCGCAATACTCATGCAAGAGGGTAGACCCTTGGCCTTCACTAGAAAACAAATCTCATAGAGACGTCTTAGCCAATCAATCTATGAAAAGGAAATGTTGGTTATTTTGCATGTTGTGGATATCTGGTGTCCTTATCTCTTGGGGAAACACTTCCAAATTAAAACCAATGATCAGAGCCTCAAGTATTTTCTAGAACAAAGGATTTCATCCCAGGAGAAACAAAAATGGGTGACCAAGCTATTTGGCTATGATTATGAGATCATTTATAAGAAGGGAAAAGAAAATCTAGTGGCTGATGCTCTGTCTAGAAAGTACGAAGAAGAAGGATCCATTTTTTCCATATCCTTCATTAAACCATATTGGCTCCAAGATCTTCGCTAGGAATGGTTTAAAGACACCAAAAATTCTCGACAGATCCAATAATTACAAGCCAATTCTCTAGTTTCTCTAGCATACTCTTGACACAATGAGTATATTCCCCATAAAGGTAGTCTATATTTAAGCCACTAGTTCCAACTTAAATCCAAGGTGATTTCTGAGCTTCATTCTTCACCCACAACATGGAATTTCGAGTTTACCAAAACCTATGAACGAGTTAAATGTTCTTTTTTTTGAGATGGTATGAAACAAGATGTTTGCACCTTTGTGGTTGAATGCAATGTTTTTCAATGCAACAAAGGGGGAAATGTCAAATCTCTAGAAAAAATACAATCGCTTATGATTCCACCAGCTATTTGGAGGGACATTTCTATGGATTTCATTTCGGGCTTACCTAAATCTAGCAATAAGTCATTCATTATGGTGGTAGTTGATCACATTTCCAAATATGCTCATTTTTATTCTCTTCAACACCCATTCACAACAACCATAGTGGCTTATATTTTCATGGATCATATTTTCAAGATTCATGGCATGCCTCATTCTATTGTATCTGAAAGAGATCCCACTTTCACCTACAATTTTTGGCAAGAACTATTCAAGCTCCATGGAACACAATTATATCTTAGTATTGCTTATCACCCACAGACTAATGGAAAAATGGAAGTTGGAAACAAGTTTTTGGAAACATATTTGATATGTTTTTCATCTGACCAAAAACATCAATGGGATCAATGGTTACCCTAGTTGAATGGTGGTATAAAACATCTTACCATACTGGTACCTGCGTGAATCCTTTTGAAGCAGTATATGGAGAAAATTCCCCGTCAGTTCTTTCCTACATACCAGGGGTCTCGAAGGTTCAGGAGGTTGACAAAACTCTTATAATTTGTGCCACCATTCACTACTACATATTGAAAAATTTGCGACGACCACTTGCAACGAAAGTACTCTTTCGTCGCAACATGCAAGAGAAAAAGTTCATTTTTTATAAATCCAACCCATATTCGTCGCTATCTCGATGCATGTACTTTGACTAAATTAATATGGTCAATGTTCATCGCAAGAGAGATGCAACTATTTTGTTTAATTAATATGGTCAATGTTCGTTGCAAGAGCAACAACTGACCTAACGTTAAAATTGACCGTTAAAAATGACAAATAAATAGGTAAAAAAAAGAAATATTTTTAGGTCACGGTCGTTGCAATTGCGACGATCGTGACCTGAAATTGGACTATAAATATTTGACGATTTAAAGATGTTGTGAAACTCTTGCTATAACAACGATGGTTCTGAAAGGGTATTTTGGTGCGAAAGAATGTCGCAGAATGTTGTTAGAGGTGGGAAAAAAAGTAAAGTGGCTGAAAAGGGTGATGGTAGATGTTATTTCCCTTGTAAAAAATGTTGCCTCAGACGTCCCGTAAGAATTTTAATAGAAACAGATACAAAACATTGTAGGAAATATGGGCACATTGATGGCGGATCGAATGAATATCATCCCATGGTAATTAGCTATATACTCATTATATTTTTTTATTTTGTCAATTTTATATAAAATTATATATATATATATATATATATATATATATATATATATATATATATATATATATATATATATATATATATATTGTTTGAATGTTTGTTATAGCATACACTAATTTTGCATGGTTGTTTGTAATTATAATGTTAGAGTTGCCCTCTAACTTTCCACAGAATATTTCACCAAGTATTAGTAGAAATGATGTTGTACAAGTTGAGAAACATCATCAGGACCAAGAAAATGAGGATCTCGTGGAAGAAGATGATGGGACAAATCAAGTTAATGATCCCATGGAAGAAGATGATGGACAAATCAAATGATCCAAGATTTGTTTTCATAGTTGGATGAGGATGGGGAAAATGCTGGTATTTATGATGAACCTCTATTAGAAAAGGAAAATAAACGACTTTATGAAGTATCAAGAGCAAATCTTCTCTCCACTACATTGTTGCTAGTGAACTTAAAGGTTATGAATAATTTGTCAAACACTTGTATGACATAGATACTAAGGTATGTAATATGTTTCATCTCATATTATACATAAATGTTGATTTTTTTCTATTTTTTTTAGTGTTAATTAATGTGTAAATTAAGAATGCAATTTTTACGATTAATATTCTTACATTAACTAGTTATTTGTTATGTTGTAGATTGTTAGGTGAATTTTTGTTACCATCGTCAAATATTTTGCCTCGCACATATCGATGTTTGCATGCCATTATGAAAGACATTGGAATGGATTATCAAACTATAGATGCATGTCCTAATGACCATATTATATATTATGGACAACATTCTTCGAAAACAGAATGTTCGCAATGTCTTATCAGTAGATATTGAATCGATCAAGTAACAAAAAGGGTGCCTTGAAAGGTTCTTTGTCATAATCCTATAATTCCACGTTTGTAGCGATTGTTCAGGTGTGAAAGCATAGCACAATTTATGGATTACCATGCATATAACAGAAGTGGAGATGGTGTTCTTTGAATGCCTGTTGATGGTTCTGCATTTAGGGAAATTGAGGAAAAATGGGAAGATTTCAAAGATGAACCTCGTAATGTTAGGCTTTCATTGGAAGCTGACGGTGTTAATCCATTCAAAGAGCTTAGGTCTATTTACTCAGTGTGGCCTAACTTTTTTTATCAACAATAGCATTCCTCCTTGGATGTCAATAAAGAGGGAGCACATAATGTTGACAATGATTGTTCCAGGTATTTGTTTACATTAATTTTTTGAATTTAACATTTTCATTTGTTTCAATTTTTGCATAATAGCTTTTGTTTATTTATTTAATTATATATATTACATGATATCATTCCTATAGTAATTATGTGTAATTTCAAACAATTAGGTAAGTACCAGGTTAAATATATGAATGTATATATCGAGCCTCTTATCGACGAGCTACTAAAGTTATGGGCTGGCATCACAATGTATGACATATGTAAACCAATCAGGGAGAAGAAATTTAAATTCCGTGGAATACTTTTATGGACAATCCATGATGCCCCTGGACTAACACATTTTTGTGGTATGCAGCAGTCTAATATTTCTCTTAAATACTATATAATATTTTAATGTTATCATGGTGCATGTTTAATTTTTAAATAATCTCATCGTATAATTGACATTAATCCATTTGTTGCAGGTCTTCAAACAAAGGGTAAATTTGCATGTCCAGTTTGTGGCCCTAAGATGAAGTATCGGCATTCAAAATTTTTAGGAAAGATGGTGTTTGATAAGTATAGGAACCTTGTTCCTAAGAAGCATAGGTATCGTACTAATAAAAAACATATTTTCAATGGGAAAGAAGAGACCGGTTTAAAATCACAAAGAATGACACCTCACCTATGGAGGTTGGAATATAATAGAAATCGTCAAGGTACTCAATTTCATAATGTATCATAGATCATGTAATGTTTTGAATTTTTATTTTAATCATTGAATTTATGTTACCGTATTTGATAATTATTTTTGTGATTTCTTTTATGCTTCATGAAGGCCGCAATCATCATGAAGGTATTAATAATAAGCTTACACGAGGAATGAAATCTTATCCCACTCAATTCATGAGGTTTCCCTACTATGAGGAGCTAAAAATAGCTCATTTGTTTGATACAATTCATATCGAGAAGAATGTGACTGAAACATTATGGCGAATCATAGATGGTAGTAGGGACAAAGAAAAAATTGTCAAAATTTGCACTGACATTCAGGAAGCCAATCATGCTATGCGAAGTGTGATCCGATATTCAAATAGATCAGATGGAGTACTAGACCAAAATAACCTTCCATGGTTATTAACGGGGCAACAAAGAAATGATGTAAAAGAGGTCATTCAAAGAATTAAATTTCGCACGGGTTTTGCTTCAAACATAAAAAATATCTTAACAAAGAAAGGTGAATTTGGTGGGATAAAAACACATGATTGACATACCTTCATCAAGGTAATAATTTTGGTATACTTATTTATATATATTGGCCTTATAGATCTTTTATTTTTTTATTTTTTCTTGTCTACTTTGGTCGAAACAAATAACGATTCATTTTGTTGTTACAGTATGTCCTACTGCTATATCTCCCAAACTACTTTGACAACAACGTCAAACAAGTTATATATGATCTTGGAAAATACATGAGGTAAGACGTAGTTGTGATTTATATGAAAAATGTTCTTTCAAATTTCTTTTGTACTTAATGACATGTGTTTTACTTGTAATGTAATATATTATGTTATGTTATGTTGAAACATGATATTTTATTGTGTCATGATCTCATGTAGATGGTTGTCATTGAAACAGATCCATGAAGATGATATAAAGTATTGGAAGAGAGAAATTCCTCGTCTAATGTGTGAAATGAAAAAGTATATAACTCCTACATTTTTCAATGCACAAGAACACTACCTCATACACCAAGTTGAGGAGATTGAAATTTGTGGACCTCTTCACACAAGGTCAATGTGGATGGTGGAGAGGCACTCAAAATAATTGAAGGCATTGGTTAGACAAAGAGCATGTTCTGAGGGTTCTATGGTGGAGGGATATATGGTTTATCAATTCATGGTGTATATTAGTCAGTATCTTCCTAAATTAGAAGCGCCAACTATGCATTCAGTGGATCGCATTTGGGATGTAAACTCTATCAAAAAATTTGAAGATCAGGAGCATCTATTGGGGAAAGATAAAATGAGAGGTAATATATTAATAATTGTGAAAATTTATATTAATAATACATATAAATTTTCGTTTTTTGTGTATATGATTATACTCATTAATATATTAATATAATTTATTTCATAAATTATAAATATTTGATGCAGGAGCATCATAAGCAGCCAGCCAAGCAAGCATAAAGGCGAAAGATAGCTGGAAAAGCACAGCACACATTTTGCACATTTTGAATTGTTTTGAAAAAAGTAATGAGAAGATATTAATGTAGTAGTTAAAGGAAGCCTACTTGCATGTTGTAAACAGATCTTGAGCGATTTTCTCTCATCTGCCAGATGTAATAAACATTAATTCTGTTTAATGAAAGTAGGTAGATTTGAATTCATAGATTAGATAGTTTAGAGAGTAGGAGGGAAAACAGATATAGACACCCTCACCCTTGTATCATTGTAACATTATTATTATTCAGAATTTGTAAGTTGAGAGCTATAGCAGAGAGTTGTAGAGAAGAACCCATGTACAGGAGCACTTGAGTTAATATATAAATCTTTGACACAATATTCATGGTGTTATGATGCTTATTGTTTACATTTGTTGAATGGTATGTTTACAGTTGTTTTATTCTCTCTGTTTATGCATTTGTTTCAATGCTAGCTTAAATGTGTGATTTCATGTTAAGTGTATGAATTATGATGGAGGGGAAGAATGAGTTTCAATTGTTTCTCATCCTGAGAGTTCCTGCAAGGAGTGTAGTGAAACGTCCACAAGGTGTGCGTTGACAAGAGTTTGAGTTTTATCTCAGAAATCTCAGGAGAGATACCATTGTTATCATACCAGCAAAAGTGCAGGTGAAGCACAGAGCCATGCAAGGTGTGCATATGCTAGTTGAAGCCTTATAAGTTATCAACTAAGGTGAATATGGAAGGACTGTTGTTGCAAAGAGTGCACAGAGTCGAGGACTCAAATAACCAGAGGTTATTTGAAATATTGTTGCAAGGAGTGTGAGCAGGATCTCTCTTGGAGACTTAAGTTCACAAGTGAAAGCTCAGGAGGGTTAGTACCTTTGAAGAGTCCAAAGGAAGATGGGGAGAAAAATCATCACACAAAAGTTAAGTTCATTGGAAGGACGCCAAGTCAGTTTGGCCAGAGATTCTTGAGGAGTGAATCGGATGGTCAGAATTCTCCGTGGAGAACTCATGAAGTCGCAAGGACCATAGGATCCAGTGAAGCTGCAAGGTGGTTAGGAGTTGGGTGAACCCATCACTTTGGTTTCAAGAATCAACGTGGACCGTTTATTATGGTCAATTGAGCCGTTAGATCATTTCGGAATTTCAGGTTTCGTAAGGTTGAAGTGCAGACCAAAACCTTTGGTCATTCACATTCCTGAACCACGAAAGGGATTATCATGTGTGAAGCTAAATGAGTGAGTTTCGACACTTCAGGAATTCGAAGTTCAATATTTCGTGAGTCTTGAAGACAAGGAGCCAGGACATAGTGGAGTGAAAATCCCGAAGTCGTGAAACACAATAGGACTTTGGCATGGAATTTCAGGATTTCGGTACTTCGGGTGTGGGGAAGCAGAGGGGGCAACGATTTTTGGAATTGAGAGTTCAAACTTTCGGTTCACGAAATCCTGAAGAGAGAAAGGAGAAAACTCACGAAAAGGTCGTGGAAGAATAGCTTAGGGCTCCAATCAGGTTTCGGGGTTCTGGGAGTCAAGAGACAGAGTTGCATGTCAACGTAACTGCCAAAATCGCGAAGAGCGAAAATCTGAAAGCAGGGTCCCAAGTACCAGTTGGAGGATACATGTGACGGAAGCCAAAAGAGGTGGTCGAGTTTCAGCGAAAATCTCGAAAGACCATCGATCTCTCCAAAAAGGGGAAATTTCAAAAACTAGGAAATCATAAGGGAAGAGGAACGAGTGTTGGTTGATCACTCAAGTCCCGAAAAGTTGAAATAAGTGGCAAAAAGAGGCGTGTTTTTGGTGCATTGAATGATTCAACTCTCATTGATGTTTCGGGTTTCGGAGGTTGAAGAGACAAGGGGCTCGACAACAGGATTCGCAAGATCACGAAATCCGAAATCCCAAAAGGAAAAAAGCCTTGATCACATTTGTTGGTCAGTTGTGGAGTTAATGTCGGTGTTTGATCACATATGCATAACTCAAAAGGACCTATGGAATACACTTGTTTGTGTGTGTGAAGTATTTCCTGTGAGGAAATCAAAGAGTCAATCAGACTCAGGGGAAGATTTAGAATGATCCTGCGCAGATCTTGGCCCGAGGGTCAGGGGTCTACGTCAATTTTGGTATCAGAGCTGCAGAACAAGTTCTTTGATTTATATAGCAGATAAAAGAGGAACATTTTACAGCCATACCACTGAGAAGAAGAGACAGGCCAATGTCAATACCTAATCCAGCAAGGGAAAGAGAAATGTGCGAGTTACGTGCCAGGCTTGATGCCATGGAGACATCACAGAGGTGCACAGTTTACCCTAGGGATATCAGCGAAGCGAAAGTGGAAATGAAGTTGGAAACAAAGAAGAAGAAGTCGCAGTCGAAGATGTTGTAGATGAACACCTATTCAAGGTTGTTGCAAGGATAGGTGCCAGAGCGAAAATGGACATTCCAGTGTATGAGGGAAAATTGGATGTTGAAGAGCTTCTAGACTGGATTAGAGCTCTGGATAAATACTTCGACTATGAGGATGTCGAGGAAGACAAGAAGTCAAACATGTTGTTACTAGACTTAAAGGGCATGCAGCACTATGGTGGGATGAATTGTAGGCTGATAGATGTTGCAAAGGAAAGCAGAAAATCAAAATCTAGGATAGAATGGTTGCAAAAATGAAAGCCAAATTTATACCCAAGGATTATCAAATCACTATGTTTTGGAGGATGCAGAATTTGAGACAGAAGTTGATGTCAGTGAAGGATTACACTGAAGAATTCTATAGGATAAACATCAGAGCAGGTCATCGGGAAAGAGATGATGAAAAAGTTGTCAGGTACATGAATGGTCTACAATATGACATTCAAGATGAGATGAGAATGATGACCATTTGTATTGTAGAACATGCTTATTAGATGGATCTGAAAGCTAAAGAGAAGCTGAGTCGGAAGCAATATCAAAGAGGTTGAGGTAGAAGTCAAGCCCGAGGCAAAATGATTGCCCAGGACGAGGAAGAGGTAGAGGAGGTGAAGTGAAATCCTTTGTCTATGGAAAAATCAGACGTAAATCCTATGAGTATTAAGATAAGAAGAAAGATGGTGGTGAAACTCACATTGTTGAAGCTCAAGGACGAAATGTTGAGGCAGAAGATGCTGAGGGTGAAAGATCTCTTGAAGCCAGAGAAGGAGGCAGAGAACCTTGCCCAAAGAAACAATCTGTTTCTAACTGCTTGCAAAACTAAGGATAGTGTATGCAAGCTCATAGTGGACAGTGGTAGCACAGACAATCTCGTATCTACAAAGATGGTAGAAAAGCTGGAGATGGATACTGTTGCACTCCAAGCCCATACAGAGTTTCATGGCTACAAAAAGGACATTAGGTAAATGTCACTAAACAATGTTTAGTTGAATTTAAAATAGGAGGATATAAGGATGAAATATTATGTGATGTCATTCCCATGGATGTTTGTCATCTATTGTTGGGTAGACCATGGCAATATGACAGAAATGTGGTTCATGATGGGAGAAATAACACATACACTCTGGAGAAGAATGGGAGGATGCACATGTTGCTACCGATTAAAAACCAAGTGGGGAAAATAGAGATGAGAAACATTGCACTTCTCATGAGTGGGAAGGAACTTCTTGATGAGGTTAAGAAGAAGGAAGATACACAATTTATTGTGGTCAGGAAGCCTAAAATTGTTTTGACCAGTACAAGAATAGATGATTTACCAGAAGAAATCTAGGAATTGTTGGGAGAGTTTGTTGATATAGTAGTGGACGAACTACCTTGTTCATTGCCACCTATCAGGAGTATAAGCCATCATATCGACCTTATACCTGGAGCTAGTTTTCCAAACAAATACACGTACAGATTGACGCTGCAAGAAAATGAAGAGGTTAAAAGACAAGTCCAAGACTTAATGGACAAGGGATTGATTCGAGAGAGCTTGAGCCCATGTGTTGTTCCAACAGTGCTCAGCCCAAAGAAAGATGGAGGCCAGAGAATGTGTACAGACTCAAGGGTGATCAATAAGATTACAATCAGATACAAATTTCCATTGCCAAGGATGGACGACTTGATGGATTTCTTGAGTGGAGCAAGATTTTTTTCAAAGATTGATTTGAAAAGTGGGTATCATCAAATTCGGGTGAGAGAAGGTGATGAATTGAAGACACCATTCAAGAGGAATGAGGGGTTGTATGAATGGCTTGTTATGCCATTTGGCTTAACAAATGCACCCAATACTTTCATGAGATTGATGAATGAAGTCCTGAAGGATTTCATAGGGAAATTCGTCATTGTATATCTTGATGATATATTAATTTTCAGCAGGACAGAAGAAGAGCACTTAAAGCATTTAGCTACAGTGATGAGGAGATTACAGCAAGATAAATTGTTGATTAGTATAAAGAAATCATCATTTATGAGGACAGAACTCATTTATTTGGGTTTTGTTATCTCTGCAAATGAGCTAAAAATGGATCTGGAAAAGGTAAAGGCGATTAAGAATTGGCCATCACCGAAGAGTATATTTGAAGTACAAAGCTTCCATGGTTTGGCTAGCTTCTACAAGAAATTCATCCGAAACTTCAGTGGAATTAGTGCACCAATGATGGATGCGGTGAAGAAAAGACATAAATCTTTTCACTGGACAGAAGGAGCAGAGAAGAGCTTCAATCTGCTGAAGAAGAGGATCACTAAGCAACCAATTCTGGTTTTGCCAGATTTCAGGAAGACATTCCAGGTCAGGTGTGACGCGAGTGGATTTGCAATCGGAGTGGTCTTGAGCCAAGACAACAGGATGATTGCATACTTCAGTGAAAAAATGAATGAAGCAAATATTAAGTACTCAACATATGAAAAAGGATTTTATGCAGTCATACAAGCGCTGAAGAAATGGAGACATTATTTGGTTCCTAAAGAGTTTTTTTTTTTTACAGTGATAATCACGCTTTGCAATTCGTGACTCAATAGGAGAAGTTGAACCAAAAATATAATAAATGGGTTGAATTCATGCAGAATTTTACTTTTGTGACTAAGCATATTTTTGGAACTGCTAACAAAGTTGTTCATGCTTTTAGTAGGAAATGTTTGCTTATGCATGAATTCAGAGTCGAGACTTTGGGTTTTGATAACCTCAAATAAATGTACAGGGATGATCTAGATTTCAAGGAGGCATATGAGGCATCTGAGGCATCTAAGAATCCAATTCTCAGAGACAGAAGCCAATGTACTTAATACATGATGCAGGATGGATTATTGTTCAGGGGAAATCAACTATGTATTCCAAAATGCTCCATGAGGGAGAATCTACTAAAGGAAAAACACAGTGGAGGACAAGTCGAACATTTTGGTCATGACAAGATGTTCTCAAAGTTGAATGGCTCATATTTTTGGCCAGGGATGAGGGCAGATGTCAAGAAATTTGTGGATAGATCCAGAATTTGTCATCACACGAAAGAAAAAAGACAGAACACGGGGTTATATCAACCATTACCCATACCAGAAAGGTTGTGGGACGTAGTGAGCATGGATTTCATATTGGGACTACCAAGGACACAAAGAGGATATGATTCAATCTTTGTGGTAGTCGACAGATTTTCAAAAATGGCACATTTCATACCATGCCAGAAAACCAGCGACGCAACTCATATTGCAAACTTGTTTTTCAAGGAATTCATCAGACTTCACGGCTTGCCAAGGAGTATCATTTCTCATCGAGATACCAAGTTCGTAGGACATTTTGGAGGACCTTATGGAAGAAGTTGGGGACAAATTTTTCTTTTAGCTCAGCATATCATCCTCAGACGGATGGACAAATAGAAGTTGTGAACAGGAGCCTGGGAGATTTGTTAAGAGGCTTAGTGACTGAACACCACAGTCAGTGGGATCACATTCTACCATAGGTGGAATTAACTTATAATGATTCTCTTAATAGAAGCACAGGGAAAAGTCCATTCTAGATTGTATATGGAATGCAACCAAGAGGAGTTTCTGAATTGAATGATTCAGAACAAAATGAATTCAGGAGTGCTAGTGCAGAGGACTTTGCAGAAGGAAGGAAGGAGCTTCACAGCTGAATTAAGGAGAGATTGCAGAGTTCAAGTCAAGAATACAAGCGGAGATCATATCAACATAGGCGAGAAATTCAATTTGAAGTTGGTGATCTGATTCTTGCACATCTGAGGAAGGAAAGGTTCCCAAGGGGAACGTATAATAAGCTAAAGATGAAAAATATTGGACCGTGCAAGGTCATAAGGAAATTTGGGGAAAACACATATGAGATTGAATTACCCGATGGGGTCGGAATCTCACCAATATTCAATGTCGCAGATTTGTACCCTTACAAAGCTGAAGAAGCAAGAGTAGAAGATGAGCAGAAAGAAGTTCAATGGACCAAACAAATGCCTGTAGCTGAAAATCCACAGATGGAAAGCATAATTGACAAAAGGATTAGCAAAAAGACCAAGAGAAAAGAGTATTTTGAATACTTGGTCAAATGGAAGGGAAATCCAATTGAAGATGCTAGTTGGGAAGATGAAGCAGAAATTCATAAGCATGGACAGATCGTGCAAGAGCTCATGAATAGGAGTTCATGAAAATTTTCAAGCGAGGGATTATGATGCCGGAGCATCGTAAGCAGCCAGCCAAGCAAGCATAAAGGCAGAAGACAGTTGGAAAAGAACAACACACATTTTGCACATTTTGAAATGTTTTGAAAAAATTAATGAGAAAATATTAATGTAGTAGTTAAAGGAAGCGTACTTGCATGTTGTAAACAGATCTTGAGTGCTTTCATCTCGTCTACTGGATTTAATAGACATTAAGTATGTTTAATGAAAGTAGGTAGATTTGAATTCATAGATTAGACAGTTTAGAGAGTAGGAGGGAAAATGGATATAGAAACCCTCACCCTTGTATCATTGTAACATTATTATTATTCATAATTTGTAAGCTGAGAGTTGTAGCAGAGAGCTGTAGAGAAGAACCCATGTACAGGATCACTTGAATTAATATATAAAGCTTTGACTCAATTCATGGTGTTATGATGCTTACTATTTACATTTGTTGAATGGTATGTTTACAGTTGTTTTATTCTCTCTATTTATGCATTTGTTTCAATGTTGGGTTAAATGTGTGATTTCATGTTAAGTGTATGAAGTCTGATAGAGGGGAAGAATGAGTTTCAATTATTTCTCATCCTGAGAGTTCTTGCAAGGAGTGCAGTGAAACATTCACAATGTGTGCATTGACAAGAGTCTGAGTTTTATCTCAAAAAGATCAGGAGAGATACCGTTGTTCTCATACCAGCAAAAGTGTAGCTGAAGCATAGATTTGTGCAAGGTGTGAGCAAGCTAGTTGAAGCCTTAGAAGTTATCAACTAAGGTGAAGGTGGAAGGACTGTTGTTGCAAAGAGTGCACAGAGTCGAGGACTCAAATAACCAGAGGTTATTTGAAAGATTACTACAAGGAGTGCGAGAAGGATCTCTCTTGGAGACTTAAGTTCACAAGTGAAAGCTCAGGAGGGTTAGTACCTTTGAAGAGTCCAAAGGAAGACAAGGAGTGAAATCATCACACAGAAGTTAAGTTCAGTGGAAGGATGCCAAGTCAATTTGGCCAGAGATTCTTGAGGAGTGAATCGGATGGTCAGAATTCTCCATGGAGAACTCACGAAGTCACAAGGACCATAGGATCCAATGAAGCTGCAAGGTGGTTAGGAGTTGGGTGAACCCATCACTTTGGTTTCAAGAATCAACGTGGATCGTTTATTTTGGTCAGTTAAGCCATTAGATCATTTCATAATTTCAGGTTTTTCAAGGTTGAAGTGCAGACCAAAACATTTGGTCATTCACATTCCTGAACCACGAAAGGGATTATCACGTGTGAAGTTGAACGAGTGAGTTTCATCACTTCGGGAATTCGGAGTTTGGTATTTTGGGAGTCCTGACGACAAGGAGCCGGGACATAGTGAAGTGAAAATCCCGAAGTCATGAAACGCGACAGGACTTTGGTGTGGAATTTCGAGATTTCGACACTTTGGGTGTCGAGAAGTAGAGGGGGCAACAATTTTTGGAATTGAGAGTTCAAACTTCCGGTTCGCGAAATCCCGAAGAGCGAAAGGAGAAAACTCCCAAAAGGTCATGGAAGAATAGCTTAGGGATCCAATCGGGTTTCGGGGTTTTGGGATTCAAGAGATAGAGTTGGATGTCAACACAACTCCCAAAATCGCGAAGAGCGAAAAGCTGAAAGCAGGGTCCCAAGTACCAATCGGAGGATACGTGTGACGGAAGCCGAAAGAGGTGGTTGAGTTTCAGCGAAAATCTTGAAAGACCATCGATCTCTCCAAAAAGGGGAAATTTCGAAAATCGGGAAATCATAAGGGAAGAGGAACGAGTGTTGGTTGATCACTCAAGTCCCAAAAATTCGAAATAAGTGGAAACAAGAGGTGTGTGTTCGGTGCATTGAAGGAGTCAACCCTCGTTGACGTTTTGGGTTTCGTAGGTTGAAGAAACAAGGGCCTCGATAACAGGATTCTCGAGATCATGAAATCTGAAATCCCAAAAGGAAAAAATCCTCGATCACATTTGTTGGTTAGTTGTGGAGTTAACATCGGTGTTTGATCATGTAGGCATAACTCAGAAGGACCTGTGGAATACACTTGTTTGTGTGCGTGAAGTATTTCCTGTGAGAAAATCAAAGAGTCAATCAGACTCAGGGGAAGATTTAGAACGATCCTGCGTGAATCTTGGCCCGAGGGTCAGGGGTCTGCATCAATATTTATAATTACCTGCATATTGTACGCTATAACTAATATTTAATATTGGTGAATTATGTTTTTTTGATTCAGTTGCTCAAGAGTGGGATGCACTGCATTTATACATTGCAAATAATCTTGATTGGATGAATGTATGAATTTAAAGATGTAAATAACATAATGGAGGTAGGTTATCATGGCAACAACTGTCTGAATTGGTTAGAGAATCTTTTCTTAATGGATATGACAATGTTACGTAGAGGGTAATTGATCTATCATATGGTTTGAAATATGGACAACTAAGAAAATTCACCCATTTTATTCACCCATTATATTATATTAATGTGACTACATGTGTACTGTATTTTTCAGATACTTTTGAAATTTTATAAATATATGTTAATTTATTAATTTACAATGCATCTTTTACATATATGACATATTGCAGTTGAAACACCAAAAGGCTATGTGGTGCAATGGTCATAAATTTCGCATCAAACAATTGGATGAAACGAGGAAAACTTTTGATAGTGGGATAACTATAGTATTTCAGGTTACTAATGTTTCCTCTAGGAGTGACAGACATCCCCGAGAATCTAAAAATAGATACTATGGGTATTTAAACGATATACTTGAGTGTGAATTTAATTCCTTCAAGTTATTTATGTTCGATGTCAAATGTTATAGGTTACGAATGCATGAACGTGATGAGAAAAGAACTGTTATTCAACATGCCAACAGATTTCCAATGATTAAAACAATGATGTTTGAAAGAGGACATGATCGCTATGTTTTTCCAAGCCAATGTGAATAGGTATTTTACTCAAATGTTCCAGGTGAAATGGATTGGTCATTTTTTGTTAGATATGATCCAAGAGGAAGGCAAATTAAGTATACTCATTTACAGGAAGAAGATGATACTGAACATCAAGAAGATGATTCGACAGATTAGATAGAGCCGAAAGATCATGGAGGGTCAATAGATGAAGAAGACGAAGAATATCATAATCCATGCGTAGGAGACAATATTGCAATTCTTGATGATTATGTCGATGAAAATATGCTCGAAAATGACATTGATGACGATGATGATATCATCAATCCTTTCAACATCGTTTTAGAACCGAATGATGATACAGATGTTGAGATCGATGAAGAAGATCAAAATAGAGAATAAGGATGATTACACAAATGTTGAGGTTGGATTAGGTACGTGACTATATAATATTTTAATTTGTATGAATTATTATCTTAAAATAATTTACTTTTAATGTTACGGGTTAATTACATGTTTTTAAGTTTTATGCGACGTTTTTATATCCTAGATTACATGTTGTTTAATTATTATTTGAAACCTGAAAATAGTTACCAATATACTAAAGTATGTGGTAGACTAAAAATATCATTTAGAGACACATAATTTCATGTACCTTCATTGTTTTTTGTTTTTGCAGTTTCTATGCATGAATCTTAATAGGACGTTTCTTTCGATTATTTTCTATTTTATAGATTGTGTTTTGGGGATCAATTGAGAGTGATGTGAGGGGGAGGGGAGGGGCCATGTGACTTCCACCTTCACATGGTTGGCCTTGTTCAATAGAGGATAAATTATTCTTGAAACCAAATAATCTCTTTCATTTTTATACCATCATGATCGTATAATATTTCATCAATATTGTTACCTATTTGAATCTTCTTAGAACTGAGATTCGTTACATAGTCATTGAAAAAAGACAAAAGACTTATGTAGCGGATATTTTTCATATGTTCTAGTAGATATGTTAATGATTCCAAGTTTCATATTTGTATTTGACTGAAGGTCCAACTAACTTGCAAAGTATCAATTTGAGATTTCAAGTTGATAAACCAAATATGAAATGAATCCAAGAATCATTTGATATCGTTGCAAGAGAGATGAATGTAAATAATCTTGCGATGAATTTGCCATACTATCGACGAAAAAAATCCGTCGATAGTATAGCTAATTCGTCGCAAGAATATTGTGTCTAATTTGAATGGTGTTACATGGTTTGCAAGGAGTGTAGGGCTTATATTATGGTGCAATGTAGTGTAGTCTATAAGAACAATCTCTATGCCAAACCTCAAAATGGATAGTACCATATCTTGTTCATAAGACAAATATTCT
>JASDQU010099772.1:216404-235210 GCA_032191745.1 Picea mariana | reverse complement strand
GGTGACATGTGAATGGGGTCAACGTTGAAATGTTTTCAAACTATATCTGTATGCATTGAAATTTGATATGGATAGACTATTTTCATGCCTTAATGATATGGGAGGGTTTATGGACTCAAATTTGAATGACACACACATTTTCTTCCATCATCAATTCATCATGGAAACCATAAACCCTATTTTTCATATGTTCTAGTAGATATGTTAATGATTCCAAGTTTCATATTTGTATTTGACTGAAGGTCCAACTAGCTTGAAAAGTATCAATTTGAAATTTCAAGTTGATAAACCAAATATGAAATGAATCCAAGCATCATTTGATATCATCGCAAGAGAGACGAATGTAAATAATCTTGCGACGAATTTGCTATACTATCGACGAAAAAAGTTTTTCGATAGTATAGCTAATTCGTCTCAAGAATATTGTGTCTAATTTGAATGGTGTTACATGGTTTGCAAGGAGGGTAGGGATTATATTATGGTGAAATGTAGTGTATTCTATAAGAACAATCTCTATGCCAAACCTCAAAATGGATAGTACCATATCTTGTTCATAAGACAAATATTCTTGGTATATTTCCTTTGTGGATATGGTGGATGAAGCCCTTAGTATACTTGATGCCTTATAATGAAATGTAACAATTTTACTATTGAATGATAGTTTTATGTCAATCATGGTTAAGGAAATAAATTAAGGTTCTTAGGTCCTATTTGAATCTTCTTAAAATTGAGACCCATTACATAGTCATTGAAAAAAAACAAAAGACTTATGTAGCGGATATTAATTTGGTCTTTCTGTGGGACATTTTATGCCATTAGTATGTTTTGTACAAAAATAATGGATCTTGGGGACTACACCATGTTCAAGGAATGAGGATAGATTAACGAGGAATGAGGAACGAGGAACGAGGAATGAGGAATGAGGAACGAGGAATGAGGAACGAAAATTGTACGAGGACTAGACACCGACAACAGGGACCTATGAATGGGGCCAACTTTGAAATTTTTTCAAACAATTTCTGTATGCACTGAAATTTTTCATGGATAGACTATTTGCATGCCTTAATGATATGGGATGGTTTATGGACTCAAATTTGAGTGACATGCCCACTTTCTTCCTTCATCAATTCATCATGTAAACCATAAAAGCTAATTTTCTTTCAAAGTACCCAATTTGGTTGACGCGAGTTTTAGGCCTTCGTCAATATTTCTTCATTTTTCTTTCAGGTTCTACATTAATGTATATACAATGTATCTGCATCATATTTATGATGAAAAATCCTTCTATTTCATTGATTTCTTAATCAACACCATCAAGATACTAGAGGTGGGCAATAGTGACATGTGAATGGGGCCAACGTTGAAATGTTTTCAAACTGTATGTGTATGCATTGAAATTTGACCTGGATAGACTATTTTCATGTCTTAACGATATGAGAGGGTTTCTAGACTCAAATTTGATTGACACACCCACTTTCTTCCATCATCAATTAATCATGGAAACCATAGATCCTATTTTTCATATGTTCTAGTAGATATGTTAATGATTCCAAGTTTCATATTTGTATTTGACTAAAGGTCCAACTAGCTTGCAAAGTATCAATTTGAGATTTCAAGTTGATAAACCAAATATGAAATGAATCCAAGCATCATTTGATATCATCACAAGAGAGACGAATGTAAATAATCTTGCGACGAATTTGCTATCCAATCGATGAAAAAAGTTCATTGATAGTATAGCTAATTCATCACAAGAAAATTGTGTCTAATTTGAATGGTGTTACATGGTTTGCAAGGAGTGTAGGGATTATATTATGGTGTAATGTAATGTAGTCTATAAGAACAATCTCTATTCCAAACCTCAAAATGCATAGTACCATATCTTGTTCATAAGACAAATATTCTTGGTATGTTTCCTTTATGGATATGGTGGCTCAAGCCCTTAGTACACATGATGCCTTACAATGAAATGTAAAAATTTTACTATTGAATGATAGTGTTATGTCAGCCATGGTTAAGGAAAGAACTTAAGGTTCTTAGGTCCTATTTGAATCTTATTACAATTGAGATTCGTTACATAGTCGTTGAAAAAAGACAAAAGACTTATGTATAAGCGGATATTAATTTGGTCTTTGTGTGGGACATTTTATGCCATTAGTATGTTTTGTACAAAAATAATGGATCTTGGGGATTACACCATGGTCAATGAACGAGGAGCAAGGAACAAGGAACGAGGAATGAAAATTGTATGAGGACTAAACACCAGCAACGTGGACCTGTGAATGGGGCCAACATTGAAATTTTTTCAAACAGTTTTGGTATGCACTGGAATTTTTCATGGATAGACTATTGGTGTGCCTTAACGATATCGGAGGGTTTTTGGACTCAAATTTGAGTGACAAGCCCTCTTTCCTCCTTCATTAATTCATCATGTAAACCATAAACCCTAATTTTCTTTCAAAGTACCCAATTTGGTTGACAGAAGTTTTAGGATTTCGTCAATCTTTCTTCATTTTTCTTTTAAGTTCTACATTAATGTATATAAAATGTATCTGCATCATAGTTGTGATGAAAAATCCCTTTATTTCGTTGATTGCTTAATCAACACCATCAAGATACTAGAGGCATGAAACAGTGACATGTGAATGGGGCCAACGTTGAAATGTTTTCAAACGGTATCTTTATTCATTGAAATTTGACCTGGATAGACTATTCACATGCCTTAATGATATGGGAGGGTTTTTGGACTCAAATTTGACTGACACACCCACTTTCTTCCATCATCAATTAATCATGGAAACCATAAACCCTATTTTTCATATGTTCTAGTAGATATGTTAATGATTCCAAGTTTCATATTTGTATTTGACTGAAGGTCCATCTATCTTGCAAAGTATCAATTTGAGATTTCAAGTTGATAAACCAAATATGAAATGAATCCAAGCATCATTTGATATTTTCACAAGAGAGGCAAATGTAAATAATCTTGCGAGGAATTTTCTATAAGCAATTATATTTAGGAGTTATAGGTTAGAGATGTTATGAATTAGAGTAGTTAGGGATGAATTCTTATAAGTCTTATAGATGTTAGCGGTTCAACATTATAGGGGCCATGGTATTATGAGGTATAAAGGTTATAAATGTTAGGAGTTAATATTAAGGGTTGTATAACTTAGGTGTTAAGAATGTTTTTATAGGTATTATAAGAAATATGGTTTTCATGAGTTATAATGTTTTAAGTGTTAAATATTATAAAGTATAAGAATTGAGGGTGTGAAGTTATGGGGGTGAGGATTATATGAGTTATAGGTTTTAATGGTTATAGTTGTCAAAGGTTATATGTATTAGAGTTTATATATATTATATGGGTTAGAGGCTCTAGATGTTAACATGTAGGGGTTAAAAGAATTAAGGGTTGGGATTTATTGGATTAGGGGTTATATGGATTAGAAGTTACAAGGATTATATGGGTTATATGGGTTAGATTCTATAGATGTTAATAGGTAGGGGTTAAAAGAATTAAGAGAATTAAGGGTTAGGATTTATTGAGAATTATATGGGTTATATGGGTTAGATGTTATAGATGTTAACATGTAGAGGTTTAAATAATTAAGACAATTAAGGGTTAGGATTTATAGATGTTAACAGGGTTAAAAGAATTAAGAGAATTGATGGTTAAGATTTATTGGATTAGGGGTTATAGAGGTTAACGGGTAGGGCTTAAAAGAATTAAGGGTTAGGATTTATTGGATTAGTGGTTAAGGGAAGAGGTGATATGGGACAACTTGTATAAAGGTTATACAAGTTTTAAGGGTTGGGTGTTAGATATTGTTAAGGATAGATGAGTTAGGTGTTGACAGTCAATGATTATAGGGGTTGATATTATAGGGTCAATGTTAGATATTGTTAAGGATGTATGAGTTAGGTGTTGACGAGAAATGATTTTAGGGGTTACAGGGGTTAATGATTATAGGGTTAACATGTAGTGGTTAAAAGAATGAAGGGTTAGGATTTATTGGATTAGGGGTTATAGGGAAGAGGTGATATGTGATATATGGTATGAAGGTTATAAAAAATTTAAGGGTTAGGTGTTAGATATTGTTAAGGATATATGAGTTAGGTGTTATGTTAGGGGTTATGAGCGATAATTATATATTAGGTGCTATGATTAGGAATTATAGGTGGTAAGGTTATAAGATTTATGTTTTAGGGGTGCTTTATGTTTTAGGGGTTACAAGGGTTAATGATTATAGGGTTAACATGTAGGGGTTAAAAGAATTAAGGGTTGGGATTTATTATATTAGGGGTTATACTAGGGAAGAGGTGATATGTGATATATGGTATGAAGGTTATAAAAAAGTTAAGGGTTGGGTGCTAGATATTGTTAAGGATATATGAGTTAGGTGTTAACGGTAAGGGATTATAGGGGTTGAGATATATCCGTTTAGGTTATAAATATCAAGTGCTAGGGGTTATGAGGGATAACTTATATCTTAGGTGCTATGGTGAGGGATTACAGGGGTTATATGTGGTAATGATTATAAGCTTTATCTTTTAGGGGTTAATGATTATAAGGTTGAGGGGGGAAGGGTTATAGGGTCAAGATTATAGATATTATAAGAAAGAAAGGTTTTTAAGTTAATATTTGAGATGGTTTGTGGTTATAGGATCTAGAGGTTAGAGGGGTTAATGCTTAGGGGTTTTAAGGGTTGTATTGATTAGGTACTAATATTTAACATTGTTATAGTGTAGTTATTATGAGAGTTTATGTTTAGAAGTGTGAGGGATTAAGGGTGATAGGTTAGGTTTTATGGTAACATGTGTTATAGGGGTAAAGGGTTTCAAGGGTTAAGAGTTATAAGTCTTATTGCTTAGTAGATTAGTGTTGTTGGGGTAATAATATGAGGATTAGGTGTAAGGATTTATATGGTTATGTTTTAGGGGTTATGATGAATATGTGTTAAGGTTAAGGAGTTATATTGCTGAGGGGTTAGAGGCTATAATTTACTGGTGTTAGGAATTAAGAGTTACAGTTTATATGAGTTATTTGTAGGATAAATTAAGGTGATAACCATGAAACTTAAGGTTATATATGTAATTAGGTTATAGGGGCTTTAGAGGTTATAATTCTCAATGGTTATGGTTTATATTAATTCTAGGTTATAAAATTTAAGTGTTAGGGGTGATGGGTGTAATAAAGTTAAGGCGTTGGAATTAAGAGTTATAGTTTATATGAGTTCTTGATTTATTGATTAAGTTCTTGATTAAGTTACGAGGCTATTTTGATCACAACCTAGAAATAATCCTGGAGTGATAACAGAACCAATTGTTGGCTAAATTTTAGATCACGACAGGATCCTATTCCTCTTTTCTGAAAGCGAATCTCTTGCGATCTGGTACAACAAATCTTCTGCAATCTAGCTAGAATGTGACCACCAAAAAAGACAACGAATGATTCTTAACAGCAGTTTTCAGGGTATATTGGTGGTAACAACAACAATATGCACCCTCCCTTAAGCTCTAGCAGTCAGAATATGTGACAATTTGCAAGAAATTCCTTACGAACGGTGGCAGCGATTCAATAATCAAATCCGCAAAGGCGACTTTCTCTCTCATGCAATTTTGGTGAACATCAAATTCTTCAGCAGCTTAACAGTAACAACAATCCTTCAATGCAGTGTTCCCCCTTCAAAATTCTTCAGGAGCTTGAAGATGCGACCTCCTCCACACATAATAAATCAGAGTTTGACGGATGGCTTCTCCACGCAACAGATTGACAGACAACTCCTAGTGAGATAGACAGATGGATCCTCCACACAACAACTCAACAATCACTAACCTTCTTTGATTATTATAAGAGTGTTTGGTCACTTTTCACACAAACCTATTACAAATAAGTGGTAACAACAGAAATTTGGGTGTTAAACCATAATGTTTTCAATATTCCTTCTATGTTGCACTAACCACTATCATTGACTATCTCCTACAAAAGGATGTCAATATCAACAAGATAAATGAAATCCATGTTCAAATTTATCTCTAATAACAAGATAAACACCAAATTTTTGTATGAAACCCCCTTGTTTGTGGGACACGGGATCTCCTCTGCCCAATGATTTGACTCGTAAATTCTATGCCAGAGGTATACATACCCTAACCCCCTCTAGATTTGAACTTGTGACCTCTTAGGAGAAAACACATGTTGAAAATAAAATATGAAATGAACAATGATCAAACCTCATATCAATATCAAAGGTGGAGTCACCAAGATGATATTTTCTTCAAAGAGCCTTCAAAATGATTGGATGTGCTCACCTTTACACCCATCAACATCTTCAAAATTTGTAAGGAACAAGAGCTTTGTCACTTCATGGAGCCACCATTAGAGAAGGAGATATGTAATACAACACTCTCACTATGGTGTCATGAAGCATAATCTTAAAATTTTTGGGTGAATGGACTTTATCCCCAACAATGCCAAAAATGTTACCTCCCAAATTGTACTTAATGATAAAATCCCTAATCCACAAGGAACAAATCAAGGGGAAACTATTAGTACGATCATTACTGTCACCTAATAAACTTATCCTCTTCACTTTAGGTTGGATCTCCTCTAGATCAAGGGAGGTATTCCTACTAGGATTACTAAAGCTAAGCAATGAGGCACACAGTGAAAGAGTAGCTTTAGTAAAACAATGTTTTGGGGTTTTTATGATTTAAAAAAGGTGATGGAAGGAAGTAGAGATCAATGCCCAATCCAACATGGTCAATAGAGTCAATGTGAATCAAAGGTGATTATGGAGTCAAGAAGAAGCCTTATTCACAATTGGTATATTTCGTTCAAGGATTAGGGCTAAGAGATTAGAACCAAAAAGGAATAGCAATCCCTCATATAATCAAGATTAACAATGGAGATGAAGGCCCAACAAGAAGGGATCATCATGGGAACAACCTTCACCAACAAGATCAACTATGGATTTATATTCTTACTTAATACTTCTTTCTAGGGTTCCAATATGGATATATAAAGCAAGGCACTTACCAAACCAACAAAGGAAGAAGGAGATGAATTACCCTAGAACATATTCCCTCCAATGGTAGAAAAATCCCTTCAATGGATTGATCTAGTAATTAGTTCGTAGAAGACTTGAGCATTTCACCATTAATCTTTATGCACCAAACAAGAACCACAATAGAGAAGCTTCAAGAATTGACAACAATCATCTAGAAAGAAATAAACCTTTACAAAACCATATGCTCCAAGAAATATATGTCAATTAAGATCTAAGGAGTGAATGCTCCAAAAATCCAACCATGAGTGATAAGGAGGAAGGACAAATATTCATGTAGAGTGTTGCTCAACTTCATTTACAATAAAATAGCAATGTATCATGTGAGATCCTTATATATAGCCTATAGCAATGTCTCATGTGATATCCTTATATATATCCTAGGGAGGGATAAAATATTACTTCCTCCAACTACCTAGTCAAAAAATACAATAAAAATGAGGTGGTCAAACCACATGTACAAATATCCAAGTTAAAAGGCCCCAAGAGAGTATAATGTCTCCCTTAATGAAGGAAGAAGGTGAATCCAAGGTCTAATGTCTAGCATCCAAAGGTCTCCAAAGGGGTATATCCTCAACAAAATCCTCAAAGTATGCAAGTAAAGTCTTTTAGGTATCTTCTAAGGTGGACACATAGATCTCCAAGGTGAAAAATCTCCATAAATCATCAGTAAGACCCCTCAAGGGTGGATGAACCCTTCAAATCAGCTCCAAACGTGTCATGGATGAGGTGTTCAAGGTGTAACAACCCTCTTGAAATCATGGCAACTTTCTCCTCAAGTCATGGGAGAATTAGATAAGTCCACATGTGAAAAATAGTTCCACAATGCAACCTGCAAGGTGGATGTCCCATGAAGTCGTTTGCCACAAGCCTCTAAATGAGTGATTAAAAATATAGGAAATGACATGGCATGATAATTCTTGGTACATGAAGAACAACTCTAAACTATTTTGACAAACCTTGGACTACCTTGGGATACATGATAATGCCTTATGAAATGTGAATTGCCTTGGGAACTATAAAGATGCCCAAAAATTAGGATGAAGCCAAATGCTCAAGAGGAACCATAAAACATCATATGTTACATCAACATGTATTAACACCCTATAGCTCATCATAATCCATGAAACCAAATAAGTGCCCCAACTATCCAAGGCTCATAAAAATCACAAGGGGTAGTGAAAATTCACTAGTAGTATGTCTATACAAAATAAGGGGTAATCGGTACCTTGCCAACTACCTCCCTTTAGTCTTTTTGTTAATGATCCATGTCCATTTGTAAGAGGTTTTAGTTATAATGAAAGTAGTAAAGTTTGTTTATTACTTAATATAGACTCTCAAAATTGAGGTGGAATTGTCCAACTCACTTACATGGCCATGATGGCCCCACTCTTTCAAAGGGATAAACATACCACATGCTTTGGATATAATTATACTTTGGTGGGGGGATTTACCACCCCCTTTGAACAACAATGAAAACCATTAGAGTGGTAAAGTGAAAACCCTTTGTGAGTTTCACTTGTCTAGCAGCTTCCTCTATGATGATATTCACCTATATGTAATCCTTACAAAGAATACACATGGACTCCACCATTAAGTCATTTGGCTACGAAAGTCTCTTTATCCATACTTAAACATTACAATATGACAATATATGATGAAGAAAGAGGGGATTCAACAAATTTGCATATTCTCTGATATGTTTGAAAAAGGGTTATATATATATATATATATATATATATATATATATAGAATTTTAAGGTCACGTCCAAGCTAGACAAATCAGGGGGTCTCATAAATAGTTGTATTTCTTTCTCTTCATCAAATAGTCCTTCAAAATCTACACACTAAAGAAAATCATAATTATGCCATTAATCCTATCAACCCTCAACGTCAATTCAGAGAAATATTTACATTATATGAAGTATTCTTCAAGGAAATGTGTTCAATATTGAATGACGATTCTTCAACACTTTGTTACATGTAAAATGTTTTTTATCACAATGTATTTACAATCTTAATGAAGCCTTTGTATACGCTTGAGATTAGTAAGGATTCCATATGAGAAAAAATAAAGAATTGGAAACCTCTTGCTCCTTCCCATAGCTAGTTTTTATCGAAGTTGAATTTCTTGCATTTCATTTTCCTCTTGCATGGTTTAAAGAGTCGAGTCAAAATGCCATCATTTTCATGACCACTCCTTTGAGTAACAACAACCTAAAATCAAGCGCTAATTAAAATTTATCTAGAAACTTTTCTAGGGCTCTTCAAATGCATCTTAGCTTAGGTGTAGAGCTTTGGAATAGGATTGTGAGAATAAATTTCCAAAGCTGCTAAACAAACATAAAGCCTTGAGTTGGGGAGTGAAATCCAATTTCTATATCACTAACTTTGGGAAACCCTTCTAACACAGGGGTCAATCACAAGGTCGCATTGGGGCCCTCAGAGTAATCAACCCTGCTTTGTTGGGCTTGGTGTCGACTGTCTATTGTCCCCCCTCTGCTTTGGTATAGTAGGTGGTACCATAGAGGCCATAATATTTTAGACTTCCTACACAAGGTGACAAAAAAAGGAAGGTGATGTTGTACCTGGGATCAACATTGGCTAGACTCACTCAAAATCCTTGGAGGGTTTCCCATTGCTCGGTGAGGTAACTTGCACCAGGGCATTATTTTGTTAAGAAGGTTGTCAATGTAACTTTCCCACCCACCAAAACTCAGACCCTTCACGCATCAATTCTGCGATGTTGGATTCCATCACCAACTAGGGTTTCTTTGTGAGAATGTTTGTTTGCATGCTTGACTCCTAGATTAATTAGCGTGTGTTGTTTTTTCTCCTTAGTTGGCCTTAGGATTGAGTTTTTGTCTAATGGCATCAATTTCGGGTTAATTCCTCATTTGATCAATACAAAATATGGCTGTAGTTAAAATAAAGAGGTAACAAATAACTCATACCTAACTTGCATCTTATAATTCTCCAACATTGTTCTTTACACTTAGTGCAACAAACACCAAATGGAATCATTTACACAAGGTCAATGGATAATTTTATTCTTATATTATTCTTATCGCCATAACTAACTTGTTCTTCAACTTGGATTGAACCAAACTAGTGTTTGTATAGTTCTAATCTTGGCTTGAAAAAAACTAATATTTGTATAGTTCTACTCTTGTATCGAACAAAAGTAATATTTGTATAGTTCTAATTTTGGCTTGCCTTAGACATATTTCCAACTAAAGCACCCAAGATTTGCAACACACC
The DNA here is from genome assembly GCA_032191745.1 of Picea mariana. Lineage (NCBI taxonomy): Eukaryota > Viridiplantae > Streptophyta > Pinopsida > Pinales > Pinaceae > Picea > Picea mariana. The sequence goes on along the minus strand of JASDQU010099772.1, from coordinate 224,879 downwards.
AACTGATGGTTGGATTTCTTACTCCATATCATTGACCCTCATATTCAATGGACATTTCTTATAATAATTCTAATTTGCACAAATCCAACAAACAACAACCTTACTACTATTTTTTTCTTAGATCCATATGATAAATTTATCATGTCCTTAGTGTTATCACATTAATATTTCCTTAATATGTCCAAAATCAAGAGGGATATCACATTAAATTAGGTGGTTAACCACTAATATTGGTAATTGAACCCTAGTCTAATTGTGCATCCAAAACTAAAGATATGTTTTTTTTTTTAATATGATGATGGACTACTAACTAACAACACGTGCACATGCAACTAAAGGTACAACCAAAAAAGTACCTTTCAGATATTTCTTCGTCGATTGAGGAAATATTAGGACAAATAGAGGCTGGAAATGTGACCGTATCTAGTAGATATGATAAGCAAACAAGGACCAGAGGTGAAAAAGTCAGAATAAAATTTTGCAGATGGATGAAATGTTTTCTTGCCGAAGGAGGATCATGCTCTTATGATAATGAGAGCATAGGAGACATAGACGCTCCACTCAGGTATAAGCATCTTGTCAAACAATGGGTAGCTAAGGAACTACCTACTATAGCTGTTGACTTCGTTGTCAACAATAGGACATATCGCATTGCACCATTTTCCCTGCATGGCTTGGGGCTATTTTCCATGGATGGAATAATTGCAAAATACAATACAGTAACTGAATTGATGGACTATGTCGGACCGTGTTACAATTATAATGATTGGATGTGGCTGGTCCAATACATGCAAAGTATGTGGAGATATGCACTCGTCTCAAATTATATACAACTAATAAACAAGGATACAAATAAGGGAGTGACTATCTATATTGATGGAAGGCCTAAAGATTTCGGTAATATTGCAGGGTTTATAAACAACACATGACCCAGGACAACAAACAAACAACCGAATTGCATATATGAGGGACATGAAGCGAATCGGGTAGTCCTGTGCACAATAAAAAAGAGAGCTTTCGGGGAAGATTTATTAGTGGATTACCATTTGAATCGAATAGAAACATTGAGTAATAGTGTGTAGGTTCTTATGCAACACCTCTTTAAGAAACCTCTACTTATTGCATTATATTTTTTTAGTATCTTTAACATTGTTTTTTTGTTATCATTAACAATTTTTTAAATATTTGGGGGTTCTAATTATATTATAATGTGACAGGATGATCGTGGAAAAGGGCCAACTTCCAAACATGTAAATGATTATCAATTTCCACTTTCATTTTACATTGTTTTTATTATTTTCTTATATAATTTTATTGAAATAACATTGTTTTTGCTGAAATTGTATATAGTCTGCAGGCCATGTGGATCATGATTCCGTCGATGAGGAGGGGTTTTATTCGTGCATTGATTCGATGGTCTTATTAAAAAAAAGATCATTAAAGTTAACAAGTAACTTTCTAGCTTGTTACATCATCCAGAACAAACTTTCGGCGTCAAAGCAAAGATCAAGCTCCTTATGTCACAACTTAACACATATAAGGTAATAACCATAATTTAAAGTGTTTTTTTTTTAATGTACTCATATGTTCAATTATGATACTTTGTTCTTTAACTTTTACATTATCTCACAAAAAAAACATTTTTTTTTTTAAAGGAATTTTTAGAGCCTGTTCAGCCCGGTGTTGGTAGTAGTGGCACTACAAAGACGCTACAAAGTCCTGATGGGGGCAGTTATATAGATGTTAGTGAACTATTTACTTCTCCATATTCCACACCTAATTTAGATAGGAGCCGTGACACACACCTCCAGGCATCCACACCTAGATCAGAGTCTAGAGATGGTGGCAAAGATGAGGATCATAGTGATGTGGTTGAGATGGTTGCATTTCCTGGAGATATACATGTGACAAGCACGGGGACCCTTCCATGCACATTTTTGGTCGACAATAATGGATTTCCATTCAAACATTCAAGACTCCTAGGTAGTTTTAATTCATATTTTAATCGTTTAATGTTGTCCTCATACATAAATCATCTAGATTATTAATTTTAAATTAATGATCACATCTTTTGTGTGTAGGAAATGACCTTTTTTATAGGCACCTAGAGAGCAAGACCTTGTCTATTTTTGGGGAAACCTTACGCATGAGGTGGAATTTCCATAATTCCAACCTCAAAAATTAACTTATGGATTATCTTGAAGGCCTCTTTGGAGTAGACACGTTCAATAAAAAAGCAGTCACATCTGCAACGAGTGAATATTTAAAATATACGCGGGATGTTTATAGACGAAGCTTGGAAATATATCCTAGGTATGAGCATCCTCCCTTAATTCCAGAGAGGGAGTGGAAGGCGATCATTGATGATGAAAAAGAGAAGATTTTGAAAAAATCAGGAGAACAAATAACTGGTACACCAAGGTAAACTACAATTTTTTGAATTCAATACCAGCTTTATTTTTCTTTAGATCTAAATAAAAGTGTGGTTATATATAACATACTTGAAAATTTTGATGATAGGTTGTTTGACACTTCGAAGGCAACCAAAGAAAGGATTGCCAAACATGGCCAACACAAGCTAGGCTAGGGCGACTACTCGAGGTTACAGTCACGAATCGTAAGTACCCAAACATCTTAAGAATATTATTAGTATCACCTTACAAATTTAAGGTAATTAGAACCAAAAACATTAAAAAACCATACCCTTATGCAATGCAGTACGATGAATTCGGAACTGAAACCATGGAGGAAGACCTCCAACATGGTTAGAAGTACGGTTATAAAGTTGTGGTTGATAGTAGGAAAAGCATGGGGCACACCCCAAGATCCAATTTGTGGGATAAGGTAAATAAAAATTAGTCCACATTAACCTTTTGTTACTTATAAAATACGTAAATGTTTGATATCGTCCATAATTTAATGTCTTACTTTGTTTTAATCAGGGGAGCAACACTATCAACGAAACCATTAGTATTGGAAAATAGAGCGTTGAAAGTGCAACACAGCCAGAATATCATGGTGCTCCCCAGCAGCCCCATCCCAGTGAGGTGTAGCCCCAAGATGTTCCTATTGTTGAGGCCCATGACGATAAAATGTTTATATATTAATCATGTAATTAATAATTGTGTACTTATAAATTTTAACATTTCAATGGTAGAGAATGTCATAGTTGATCCTCCTCGACCTGAAGATCATGTGAATAGGCCGACATCCATTCCAACGGTGATGACTAGAGGACCAGGTAAATAATTACATTGTAGAGTTTTTTTTTAATATTAATGAACAACTTCAATGATATTTAAAAATTGGCCATATAAATTTAGTATTTTTTATTTTTTTAGGTGATGGCCCCTCACAGCAGCATCCACACCGTGGTTACGAGACCAGATGTACTCAGCGTGAAAGTATTGAAACAACATCAACTGCTGAAGAGCACCCAGTAAACGAAGACATGGAGATGGATGAATTGCTTAAGAACTAGAAAGCACAAAAGAAGACTAAAAGAAATTCATGATGTCATGTAATAATTTTATAAGATAGTTAGATGTACATTATATAGGTGAACATGTAATGATGCATATAATGCATTGACATTATGGGTACTTTTTCATCTGATAATATACACAAGGCTATTTCTATGGCTTGTATATATCTGTGAATGTAATTTTTTTATACACTTAATGATAATTTTAGCTTCTCTTATAAGACTTGGTATATATTGATTCAATACTCCTTGATTCAAGATGTGAGAATGCAAGCAAGACCTGGTGCCTTGTGCTTGGGCTATGTAGTCTAAGCAACAAATAGAACCTGAATATGCAATATGCAACTTCCAAAATCTTGTGACATGATATATGCAAATTTGAAAGTCTTGTGACATGTGACAAGCATCTTTTTCCAAGCAATGTGCAAACTTTAAACTTGGTGCAACATGCAAAAAGAAATTTTTGGGAAGATGCAATAATAAGTTTTAAGGATTAAACATGAGGGTTTGGAAATGGCCATGTCAATCATTTTATAATATTTTTCCAGAGCATTACCCTTCTTTTCATTGTGTCTTTTCATTGTGTCTCACATGACAAAGAGCATTACCATTCTTTTCATTGTGTATTTTCATTGTGTCATGGACATGGTGTTGCTACTCAACATTGCCTCAAAAGCTACTTATTCATTCTTCTATGATATGTACAATGATGTTGAACCTTCCACAAATCATTGCAAGCAGAAAAATAAGCCAAGGATAGGAACCCAAGGATTTCAATGTTAAGGTCTTGTGATTCCACAAGGTGGGATACAAAGAGGAATTGTTTCCATGCATAAACATGCTAAATACGTTGATTGAGAATGCGGATGTAACAAGTTGAACATTGAAATCATAGAGAGATGACATAATCGAGAAATATGGCGTTGATACTCTTCAAAGGATGTATGCATTCTCATCTCCCACAGTGTCAATAAGCCTTTGGTGGTTGCAAAATTTTAGCAAAATGCATGATTTTTATAACATTGTGAAGGCATGGTGGCTTTTAGTTAATCCATTCCAAACTACCACAAGTAAGGTACACTTAATTAAAAAATTGCAAATGGAACTGCAAGCCATAGCAATTCTCTTGAACCTCTTGTATGGTAGATGAGGCACTATATACATATGGTTAAGATGGATTTTCATTATGCATGGGGTGCTCAAGCATGGGATGATATTTTATTTGGTAGAATTCATATATAATATTCTTTCACAATGTATTCTAAAGGATAAAACTCCCTTAGATAGTGATGCACTTGAGTTTTACATGGTGTCTTATCCTATGTATTGTGTATGTGTGAGCTAAGAGTTCTCTTGTTTCAAGCCCACCTAGTACCCTTCCTTTGCACTTGTACATGATTATTTCCTCATAGATGTTTAGCTATTATTCATTCATTTAACCTTTTAATGTCTTTAAAAACTGTAGGTTTGAAGGGTGATCACCTCCATGATCCAAAACACATTTCCGAAAAGGTATAAATCATTTTCTTCTCTTGCGTCATGAAATTTTCCTTCATTTCCTTGTATACTTAAATTCAAAATCCAAGGATAGATAATGGTGTAAACAACTATTATTCATTTAATAAATTGTTTTAGATATTTTTTACTGTAAGATGATGTAGCGTATTATGTTCTCCCTTAAATTTTTTGTTTTCCAATGTTCAATGTTCATAAACACCTATTCATAGGACTTGGTGATGTATAATGTTGGTTGGAGTTAGTGATTGATTCAATCAACATTGACAACAATATTGATAAATCAGATGGCATGAAAAATGTGAGTTCCACCTGCATACTTACCCTTCAAAATCCCAACTGCATACTTATCATTCAAATAAATATTATTAGAATGAGATCGTACAAGCACACTAGATCAATTCAATCCATCTACTATTAATAAACAAACTTGTAACTCACCCATGAGACCAAAACATAATAATAGTGTTAGAAGGAAGTTACCCTCTAGGCCTAGACATAGATTCATATGCACATTACACCCACTAAACTCCATTCTAAAATATAATGGAACCAATTGAGCTCCAGATAAACCTCCTCTTCTTGTATGTGATGGCCATTCTATGGAAATCACATGAAGTGTGATGAACAACATGATAATAGTTGTACTAAAAGGGTATTTTTCATAATACACCTCATGAGAGCACCTCTTCTCTTAACATTATATAACTCATGGTAGGATTAGTATATCCTACCATATAGTATAGTGACATCAACATTGTATAAATTAGTTAGAAACATGCAATTATTAGAGAGTAATGGACAACAGGTTCATACATATCCACGTCATCATGGTGATGTTATCAAGTCATCTTGTTGAGGCATGGACCAATCATAGGTTGCCACATATCATTGATGATGTCATCAATTTAGAGTTAAGGAAACAAGTGATACCTTTAGGAGATGACACATGACATTCTTGCACATATGGATTAAAAATATATGTCATTCTCCTTTTCATCAAAATATATCTAAGTTTTGACTTCTAGATTTGAAGTGAAGTTTAAATGGATTTGATATAAATTTGTGCCAGTTGAGTTGATCATCCTTCACATATCATGTTTTAGGATTTGGCATGGTTTTCTCCATGGGATTGACACGTCTCTTAATTGAATTTAATAAAATTTTAAGTTTCAACATACACATGGATTCGATACTTTATGTTTTGTAGATTGCATGACCTTTGGAATAGACCCACATTTATTTATGGAGGATTTAATAACACGTTAGGTCTAGAAATAACTAGGTGAATTTAAAATATTGAAACAAATAAAACATAACTTGCATATGTCATTGCTAACAAACCATCTTGAAAATTGGTCTCATTCACTTAGTTTCCTTCCATAAACATATATCCTATACTCTACCATTAGGTATTTGCTTGCCTTTAGAACAAATAATTCTTGTTTTGTCAGCTCAACAAGAAATTAACCTTGAAGTTGAATGAGACTATTTTAGTGCATAATGAATTCCATATGGTTAATGATTTTATTTGAATCTCTCACTACAACCAACGATTGAGCACATAAACCTTTAGAAATTTTCAATCCTTTCCAAAGTGCATAATCTTTTTTTTGGTTGTTGGAAAAAACACCAAGTCCCCATGCAAAAGAGGTTTCAATTGTTCCTCTGGGGTCCATGATGACACCCCCTCCCCTACCCATCCCAACCACACCATATTTTTTACCAAGTTACTCACATACCAATGGTGGGCCTTTTTTCCCTCCTTGCATTTCCCCATGATGATCTCTGGAGTATGAAGAAGCAATTCCAATTTTTTGTGGGTTGATTTTGATGGAAAAATAATTGAAGAGGTATGGGCTTATGTAATGGTTATCAAGCATCCAAGGAATCCATCAGTACTCCTAAGATACATTCTCCATTGGTTCCACTCCACTTACTAAGCCACATGCTCCATTGGTTCCACTCCAGTTACATGAACACTATCGCAACCAAGGCATCCCTAAGTCAAATACATGCCTCCATGAAAGAATCCAAGCTACCCTATGTTGTATAGGGATCAATTCCATCCTATTTCAATGCTTCTTGTCCAATGTAAGGCATCCTCCCAATAAAGCAACCAATATAAATTTGGCCAACATAAATAATGTCCCAATTTATTTAATTATCTCCAACACTCCAAGGAGGAATGTAATGTAAGCATTCAACTAAGGTTAATAAACCACTAATTAAACCACCTCCAATGTGAAAATCCATCTCAAACCATCCAAGGGATAATCATACACCATGTACCCCAAATCTCATGAAGCATCCCCAAACATGGTGTAAACACTTTCAGAGTAACCTCGAAAGCTAACACAACCCCTATGACTTTGTTGAACTTGTTAGATAGTTTTCTAAATTGATAATGTGAATGCCTATAACACAACCCCTAAGACTTTGTTGAACTTGTTAGATAGTTTGCTAGATTGATAATGAGAATTCCTATTTCCTAATTTTTCTTTGATGGAACATCCATAGCTACTTTTACCTATGGAAGAGAATCAATTTAGTGGATGGTCCTTATAGAATCAATACAAGTGGTATTATGATATACAGTTATCATGAACTTTGATTCAACCTTACTAGTTCCCTTTATTTTTCTTAAAATATGGTTGTTATTTTTCAAGGTGCACAGTGTTAACTATATTTTCCTATGCTTCTACCAAAATTATAGAACCTAGACTTAGGAAAATTACAAAGATTCTTATCAAACCGAGTGGATATTCATGTTGACCTTCTTATAGAGTTAGTTGAATTTCATGGACTCCTATAGAATTTGACTCCAATGATGTTGATCCCAATAACCTTTTTTATTCATGGTGTTTTCCCCCTTGTTTCTATTTGCATTGGGATTTTGGCGACCATGACATGTTTGTATTGAAAAAAGTTCACTTTATTCTACATTGAACCTATATTACTATTTTGAAGAAATACCATAATTGTTTTGAATTATGTCAAAATTGTAGTTGAGTCATTCATATTTATAGTTAAGCCTTTTGTTTATATATTTTCATTGGTACTAATCCTATGTGCCCATATGTGTATGAATTTATCTCTATACAAATTAAATCCCATATCTAGTCTACTTTGACAAAAGAAAGTGGTTCTTTTTATTTTTGTGAGAGAAGTAGTTTAATGAATGGATTTTATAGTTATTTCCTTCTACTTGTAGGTTTTGTTTGGTATGAAATATTATATGGATAGAAGTGTATTGGTTTATGTCTATAAAAGTAAAAAAAAAAAACATATGTCTACTTTGAAAAAATAGCATACTTCTTTTTATTTGTGTGATATAAGTATTTTAGTAGATCACCATATAGTTATTTCCTTGTACTTACTTGAAAGTGAAGATGTAAAGCTCTTGTAGAAAACCCATGTTATTGTAGCATGGTTGGATATTCTCATAAATAAACATGTTAGAATACAACTATACA
>JASDQU010099772.1:191612-216354 GCA_032191745.1 Picea mariana | reverse complement strand
AGCATACTTCTTTTTATTTGTGTGATATAAGTATTTTAGTAGATCACCATATAGTTATTTCCTTGTACTTACTTGAAAGTGAAGATGTAAAGCTCTTGTAGAAAACCCATGTTATTGTAGCATGGTTGGATATTCTCATAAATAAACATGTTAGAATACAACTATACATAAACAATATATATAGCTTCATTATAGTAGGTGTACAATTAGATTATGAAATGTTAGAGCTAATTTCAAGAGATATTCGTCATAGATAAACTTTTAGTATTGAAAGAGGGATACGTATATAAATAATGTCATTGTTTTCTATTGATAGTTATTAATATGGTAATGATAAATATGCAATTTCCACCTAAAATTATGAAAGCCTTGTGTAGCAAATATTGTACAAAATATGGTGTTCCAAAACTATGTTCCACTCAACGATATCATTATTCTTTTGCACAAATACATTCATGGTTACTTATAGCTAACATAACTTGTCAATTATGATTTTATTCTAGAATGGTAGTTTCCTTAGATCATTACTGTAATTACATGATAAACTCTTGAACAAAGAAATGATAAACAAGAAACCAAAAACCTCATGGTTAAGTCCAAACTACCACCATGTTAATGCCCTAAAGTGTAGTCAATGCAATGAGAAATAGGAAAGCTCCATGTTAATGCTACTTGCTACCAATTTTATGGAATCAACTTAATCAACATATTGAATGCATATGGAAATATTGTTTCTTTGGAGGATTATCATAGTTATTTGTTGAGACAAGTAGTTTAGTGAACATTCATTACATTTATTTCCCTTTGGTACTTATTTCCCTTTGGTACTGGAGGATGAATATTTTAGGATCTTATAGAAAATGCATGTTAATGTAGCATTCATGAATTGTACATTTATTTCCCTTTGGTACTTGAGCATGAATATTTTAGGATCTTATAGAAAATGCATGTTAATGTAGCATTCATGAATTGTCTTGTAAAACATTATGTTAGTACTAAATACATTTATGCACATAGATATATATAAAGAGAATATATACTTCAATATTGAGAGCATACAATTAGCTTACCAAATGTTGTTCCTAGTGTCAATATAATTTTCCCATAGATTTTGAATACGAAAAAATGAGAAAATATAATTTTCCCATAGATTTTGAATACCAAAAAATGAGAAAATCAATAAAGGCTGAAATTTCTTTCTATTAATGTTTACGAACATAATAAAGGATGAAATTGATTTCTATTAATGTTTAGGAACATACTAAAAATAGTGTTCAATTCCCTCCTACAATTATGAAAACCTTTTGTAGTAAATCATGTATGCAATCTATTGTGCTAGAACTGTGTTCCTTGAAACATCATTATTTTTATGAACTCATACATTCATGTGTACCTATAGCTATCCCCTCAGTTTTCATTTGTATTCTCCAAGGCTTGTTTTATTTTATTAGTCCCTGCCCTCTGGGCAGCAGGGACTTATATTAATCTATTTTTCATGGTTGTATTATTATGGCACAGAAACCAAACAACTTAAGCAAAGTTTTAATAGTTTCATGCACATTTCCAAGTCACTTTTGGTTTTTAGGCTAAAGTTTTAATTTGGAGGCCTTATTTGGCCTCTTCCCAAGGCACACTCTTACCATATATTAGCTTAAAAGAACTTTCAAGTGAATATTTAATCCCATAATGGATTAACATGGATTAATGCTAACTTTCAAGTTAGCATTAATTCCCACAAGATTGCTCTAAAATAAAATTTTATTTACTTTGCCCAAAAATAAATTTTTAATTTTTTTTTTAAATAAATATTTTTCGTCGCAATTTCGATGCACAATAGAAATCCTATGATGAATTTTCTATATAAATCAAGAAAAGTTGTCGTCGCAATTTCGACGACAATAAAAATTCCTGCGACAAATTTTCTATATCAAGGAGGTGTTAGTGGAGTGGAATGATACAACTCCGAAAGATGCCACCTAGGAGTCGACCACTATTCTCCAGGAATTTCCTCATCTCAAGCCTTGAGGAGAAGATTGTTCTTCAAGGGGGAGGGCATGTTAGGAACCTAAACCCCTAACTTCTCATGTAGGTAGAATAATATATTTCTCTGTAATAAATGTCGATACTAGTGAATAAGTCCTATTTAATAAATATGAAAAATTCAATGTAAGAAGACCTAATAGAAGCTTTCTCTTCTAGAAAGATATTCCTATAGAATGTTCTTTAGAAGGTAGAATTAGTATAAATAAGAGTACAAGGTATGAGAGGAACTTGTCTTGAGAATTATTGTCCTAGCTCTGTTCTTTGCTAAAGGTTTCCACCTCGAAGAGGCAAGTGAACTTTGTTCCCTATCAATAAAGGTATTATTTTGGTGTTGTGGTTCCATATATTCTTTTGTTCCACTGCTATATTTCTATTCTCTATTGTTATTTCGTCGGTATTCACTGCAATATTTCTATTTTCTACTATTATAATAGATCTGGTGCCTAACACCAGTACACAATTATGCCTTTTGGATTGAAGAATGCACCAACAATATTATCTAGAGTGGTTAAAGAGTTTATTCATAAATTCCTGGAAGTATACTTCGATGACTGGACAATGTTTAGTTTATTGAAAGACCATGTTGAAACTCTATGCTTGACGTTGGACAGATGCATGCAATTTCAAATTTCTTTGAACTTAGATAAATGCATCTTTTGTGTATTGTATGGTATTTTTCTAGGCCATGTAGTATGTAAATAGGTACTATTGGTTTATCTTGCGAAGATTGTTGTAATTGTTAATTTTCCACCACCCACTTCAGTGCGAAAGTTACAAGAAATGTTGGGTCATACAGGGTACTACAGGAAGGTTATTAGGGGATATGCACAGATCAAAGATCCATTGGAAAACATGTTGAAGAAGGAGGTGAAATTTCAATGGAATGAGAAATGTCAGAAGAATTTGGATACCTTGAATAAAAAGTTAGTTGTAGCTCTGATTTCAGTATCCCAATTGGAAGAAGGAATTCTATGTTCACGTGGATGAGTCGTCTATAGCATTAGGCGTAGTTCTAGCACAACCAGGAGAAGGACATTTACCCCATTTCATTTTCCAGCAAAAAATTTTCAACTACGGAACATAATTATACTACTACATAACATGAAGGATTGGCAATGGTGTATGCACTGCAGAAGTTTAGAAATTATCTATTGAGTTCACATTTTAAAATGTACACAGACCATTCTGCATTGATATAATTGGTCAATAAGCCAGTGTTGGGTGGGAATATATGCAAATGGTTGTTATTATTTCAAGAGTATGATTTTGAAGTAATTATGAAACCAGGAGACTTAAACTCAAGACCGGATCACTTTTCATGCATATTATCAAGGGAAAATACAGGAAATTTGCATGACAATCTGTCAAATGCGCATTTATTCGCAGTTCATAGGGTTGATGACTATTTTGCAGATATAGTCCAGTTCCTGAGTATAGGAGTGGCCCCGCCTGATTATACAGTTGTGCAGAAGATAAAATTAGTAGTGAAGGAAGCAAATTATCAGCTAATAGTAGGAAATTTGTATAAGTTAGGTGCATATGGTATTTTGTGACGATGTGTATTAGAGCATGAAAGACATATGATATTGTTAGAGGTACATGAAGGAGTTTCAAGAGGTCACTATGCCGGAAAAGTGACAAATGAGAAGACTTTTCATGTGGGACTGTGGTGGCCCACCCTTCATAAGGATGATAAGGAGTTTTTTTTAGATCTATGATGTCCGTCAGAGAATTGGGAAGCCTTCCAGGAGAGATGAAATGAATTTAGTAACAAAAGTGACATTGGAGGATTTTGATAAATGGGTAGTTGATTTTGTTGGGCTGATCAATCCACCAACGAAAAGGTTAGGAGCAAGATACATCATTACTGCAGTGGATTACTTGAACATATGGGTTGAAGTAGAACCTGTCAGAGACTTAAGCGTGGATTCTCCTGTGTGATTTCTTTTTGAGAATGTGATGACAAACTTTGGATGTCTGAGAATCCTTATGAGTGATCAACGAACTCATTTTTTGAATAAGATGATTTTTTTTTTGATAGGGGAATTTCAAGTTCATCATCATAAGAGCATACCATATCACCCTCAGGTGAATGGAACAATGGAAGCATTCACTAAGATCCTATAGCCTGCACTGACGAAGGTATGCAATGTAAGTCGATATGACTGGGACCTGAGGATTCCAGAAATGCTATGGGCCTATAGGACTACAAGTAAGAATTTTATAGGACATAAACCATTCAGATTAGTGTATGTCTAGGAAGCAGTTATGCCTATGGAATTTATTGGGTCGAGTCTACACATTGTCACGTTGATAGAGCTTATTGGTTTGGGCATAGTAGAAAGAATACTGTCATATCTAGTAGAAATAGAGGAAGATCATTTTTCCACGGGATTCCATCAACAAGTTCTGAAAGTGCACGAGAAATTCTGGCATGACAAACACATTAAATAGAAGAAGTTCCAGACAAGAGACCTATTTTTTCTCTATGAAAAAAGGGTTTTGTAGCACCCCGAAAAGTTCCAAATGCACTGGTTAGGCTCATATGTGATAATATTTGTGACAAAGGAAGGTGTTGTCCAGTTAGAGAAACTAAATGTGGAAGTTGTGGAAGGATTGGTTGACTGTAGTTGACTGAATTTGTATAGGGATAGTCTTTCTTCCGTGCACTAGATTGACTACACAAAATGTGTACTATAGTACTTGTATAATAGTATGTGCATTATAGAAATAAAAATAAAAGAAGAAAAGAAATAAAAGAGGTTGAGGCAAGAGACAAAAGATTGAAGTTATGGATAAGGTATTTTTCAAACAATTAAACTGGTAAGGAGATCAACCATAAAATGTTGCAGACGCGTAGACAAATGTAAGAATTATGCATAGGAAGGAGGATTGAATTGCGACAAATATCTGCACAGAGGACAAGAAAATCATTAAAGAACATACATGACGGGACAAGCATTAAAGATAAAAAATGACGATGAGGTAGTGTAGATGCATAGTCATAAACGATAAGAGGATTTCTATAGGATGGGAAATCTAGCATATGATTCATTGAAGGATACGAAGTTAATGAAAAATTAGGGAAAGAATTGAATGTGAATGAAAGTGTATTAGACTGCAAATTTGGGCACGAAGAAGGATGGAAATAGGTGGTGACAGGATATAAAAGAATATGAGTGTTAGGGACCTAACCCCTCATGTAGGTAGAATAATGTATTCCAATGTAATAAAGGTCAATATTAATTAGGCCTAGCAATAAGGAAGAATAAGTCGAATGTAAGAATACCTAATAGAAGCTTTCGCTTCTAGAAGGATCTTCCTCTAGATGGTTCTTTTGATAGACATATTTAGTATAAATAAGAGTCGAGGGTATGAGAACAGTTGTCTTGGATATTATTGTAATAGAGCTCTACTCGACTGGAGGTTTCCCCCTCAAAGAGGCAAGTGAACATTGCTCTCAGTAATAGAAGTGCTCTTTCTGGTGTTATTCTATTATCATTTCAATATTATTCATGTGGTGTTGTTCTAGTTATATTGTTGTTCATCTGCCATTTCTAGAATTTTATTTCTATTATCCATACATTTTATATCTGGAATATTACAAGTGGTATTAGCGCACTTTCCTCAGCAGAAAATTGTGGGTAATTTTTTTTTCAGGGTAGAGACGTATTCCAATGTCTTAAAGCTATAGGGATATGTCGTTACATGCATAAACCCATGGTTGAGGGATTCATACACGCAATAAACAAAAGTGGTACTTAAGCGCACATCTGTTGGCCACCCTTGTAACCCCTATTGATACCCCTTCGAGTGGTAGCGCATCAGACAACACCTGTATACAGATCGACCTAGATTTTCTAAATCCCTCATTAGATAAATCGATCAATCACTCGACTATTATAGTGTCACCGAGAATAACACTCGGGAAGATACTCTCTGGTACCTGGGTAGTCAGGTAGTAGGGTTAAGGGCACGGTCTAGCCTCCTTAGTTGTTGCCTTGAGATATTGGGCCGAGTACTACTGTTGGACCCCACAAATATATCAGAGAGCTATAGCACAAGGCAAACCCTTGTCTATAGAACCCTTGAATCCCTAACCCTTGGGGACGAAAACAAAAAATAAAACATACAGGATCTATTGTCACACAACTGTGTTCGAGTTGCCAAATCACTACACATTTCTTCCTGGTTAAACTTTTGGGAATTTCATCACTGGAGTATTCTTCAGACCGGAGTACAACTCCACAGGTGTAAAAAAAAATATTTCTAGAAATGTTTGCACCATTATTTGAGACCTATTCCATTGGATTTATCTCTTCTCCCTTATCACATTCATACCTATCATTTGTTAGCAAAACTTTTTACCCCACCTGCCCCTCTTCGGTTCCATCATCATCATGGCCCATACCCATAGCCAAGACTTGGAAGCTTGCTTCAATACCTTGCAATCTAATTTCACAGAGACCCAACAAGAAGTGAGACAACTTAGTGCCAATATTTCTGCCATCAATAAAAACATGCATTCCTCCATCGTTGCCTCAATCACGGAACTCAAACAAGACCTCAAACAAGACATGACTACCCAACTTGAATCTGTCTCTTCGATGATCTGCACCAAGCTGCATATCCCTGCAGATCCCCCTTTATCTAACCCACCTTTTCATACCGAAGCTAAAACTTCCTCTCATTCCCATAATTTTTAGCCCCATCACTTTCAGTGTGACCTATGCCTTCCATGGGTGGACGTGACGAAATTTTATGGCTCAGATCCCACTGGTTGGGTAACTCAAATGGAACATTATTTCTCTTTGTACGACATTACATATGACTTGGACAAACTCTGGTATGGTGTTCTCCATCTAGATCAAGAACATTGGAAATGGTGGAAATGGAGAAAAACTGCCTGTCAAGGGTATGTTTCTTGGACACACTTTGTGGCAGAGATTTATGAACGCTTTGACGCTAACACCAACCATTTAGTCCATTTGAAAAAGTTGAAAAAATCTGGCAAGGTGGAAGAATTTATAGCTTCTTTTGAGTGACTGCCTTTTTGTACAGATGGCATGTCTGATGATTTTTTCCAAGAATGTTTTATTAGTGGTCTCAAGGATGAGATGCATTCCCATATCCTCATGGCAAGGACTCATAGTTGGGGGGAGGCTACTAAATGAGCCAAGGAAGCACAACAGGTTCTCTCTTCTCAAAACTAGAAACCCTCCATTATTCCTTGCACTAAACCTGTAAATCCCACTCCCCCTTCTACTCCACTAAAGATCCAAAAATTGGCCAGGTCCAAATTGGCTGAACACCAACTCAAAGGCCTTTGTTATAATTGTGATGACAAATATTTTTCAGGACACAAGTGTAAGGAAAAAAATATTTTTATGGCCATCTTGGAGGATGTTTCGGAAGAGGATGTTGAATATCCCCTTGTGTCTGAGTCACCTGGACCCACCAAAGTTACCCCTCCCTCAGATCCTCCTGACATAGAACCGGTCATTTCCCTAAATGTTCTCACAGAATTCTCTACTCCCCAAACCCTCAAACTAATTGGCTACATCAAGCATAGGAAGGTCATCATTCTTGTTGATAGTGGTAGCACCCATAATTTTATTCATCGCCGCATTTCCCAAGAAACTAATTTCTATATCTGTGTAGTCAATAATTTCTAAATCATGATTGCCAATGGCAGTTCCATGAAATGTGGAGGGCGTTGTGAAAATGTGCATCTCCAAATTGGTGACTACCACCTAAAATCTCATATGTTTTCTATCGACATGGGAGGTTGTGACATTGTGTTGGGTGCAGAATTGATAAGGACTTTGGGTCCCATTCTCGTGGATTTTAAGGAATTAACCATGCAATTTGACCAGAAGGTCAAACAATATAAGTTCCAAGGCATCACTATAGGTTCCCCTGAGATCATTAGTTCCCATCGCATGGAAAATATGCTCAAAAAAGGTCATTCAGGCGTTATTTCCCAACTCCATGCGATACAAGAAACTGAGACACCCTCTGTGTCGCAGGACCTCCAATCCATCCTCTCTAAACATCAACTGGTTTTTTCCACTCCCTAGGGAATCCCTCCTTTCCATGATGTTCATGATCATTCCATTCCCCTTGTCCCAGGAAGCCTTCCTCCCAATATCTGTTCTTATTGTCACCCCTTTTCCCAAAAAAATGAAATTGAGAAAATGGTTCAAGAACTACTTAACGCAGGTGTTATCCACCCTAGTACCAACCCATACTCTTATCCTGTGGTCATGGTCATGAATGCAGAAGGATCTTGGCACATGTGTCATGATTTCTACACCCTCAACAAACTCACCATTAAAGACAAATTTCTCATTCCTAGCATTGATGACCTCTTGGATGAATTGAGTGGCGCCCAGTTTTTTACTAAAATTGATCGTCGTTCTGGCTACCACTAGATCTGTATGAAAGAGGAAAACATTCCTAAGACTACCTTTAGAACTCATCAAGGCCACTATTATTTTTTGGTCATGCCCTTTGGTTTGTGTAATGCTCCCTCCACTTTCCAAAGCCTCATGAATCATGTCTTCCATCCTTTTCTTCATCATTTTGTCGTAGTTTTATTTGATGATATCCTCATCTATAGAAAAACCTAGACAGAACATCTTTCTCATGTGGATCGAGTTCTCCATATACTCTCTCAGCACCAAATTTTCCTGAAACAATCTAAATGTGCTCTCGGCGCCTCAGAAGTCGAGTACTTGGGTCATCTTGTTGGATCCTAAAAAGATTGAAGTTGTGCAAGACTGGCCTCACCCAAAGACTCTTAAAAGATTGTGTGGATTTTTGGGCTTAATAGGCTATTATCGTAAGTTTGTTAAGAATTATGGAAAGATTGTGGCCCCTCTCACTTCACTCCTTAAAGAGAATTCTTTCACCCAGATTCCAACAGCTGCTCAGGATTTTCAAACTTTGAAGATAGCCATGTGCACCACTCTAGTCCTGGAACTTCCTGATTTCACAAAGACCTTTGTCCTGGAATGTGATGCTTAAGGGAAAGGAATTGGCACTATCCTTATGCAAGAGGGTTGGCCTTTGGCCTTTACCAGTAGACAACTGTCTGAACAAAATTTGGGAAAATCAATCTATGAAAAGAAAATGTTGGCTATTATACATGTCGTTGATCTTTGGCCCCCTTATCTATTGGAGAAACACTTCCAAATTAAGATAGATCATCAAAGCCTCAAGTATTTTCCAGAACAACGGATTTCCTCCCCAAAGCAACAAAAATGGGTGACTAAGCTCTTTCGATATGATTATGAGATCATTTACAAGAACAGAAAAGACAATGTGGTTGCGGATGCACTTTCCCAAAAATATGAAGATGAAGGGTCTCTTTTTTCTCTCTCCTTCATTGTACCAGATTGTCTCCAAGTCATTCATCGGGAATGGCTACATGATCCCAAAAGTTCGCATCTAATACAACAATTGCAATCCAATTCTCCAGTTTCCCCAGGGTACTATTGGCTCCATGATGAGCTTCGATACAAAGGTCATTTGTGTTTAATTAAATAGTCAAAACTTAAATCCACAGTACTTTCTGAGCTTCATGCTACACCCACAGTTGGGCACTCAGGGTTTACCAAAACCTATGACAGGGTCAAACATTCTTTTTTGGGGGATGGTATGAAACATGACGTTTGTAATTTTGTGGTTGAATGTGATGTGTGCCAACGCAACAAGAGTGAAACAATCAAATATCCTGGCACACTACAACCGCTTCCGATTCCACCTATTATTTGGCGGGATATCTCTATAGATTTTATTGTAGGCTTACCTAAATCAGGAAATAAATCAGTCATCATGGTGGTCGTTGATCACCTTTCCAAGTGTTGGAACATATATATTTTTCTAAACTTTAGTCTTAGATAAGTTTCATTCTTGTTTAAATAAGGAAAAACACGCACTTGAATATCACTGTTGATGAAGTCTTCTGTTGAATCCAACGATCTGAAATCCTTAAAAGTTATGGAGCCACCCACTCGTTAAAAGGTCAAATCACCAACGGCTACCTTTGAAATGTCGGGTTTCAGGGTTTTGCGATACTAAAAATCCAACATGCAAGAACTCAAAAGTCCTGGTATACGAAGTCACGAAACTATCTTAAGTTAAATCGGGTTAATTAAATGATTAAAAATGATTAACGATATTTAAACCTTATCGCAATTTCACGTTTCAGGGATCCTACCTCGAATGACAACCAAATTCCCGATACCCGAAATCACGAAACCCTTGAAGTTAATCACGATTATTTAAAAGTTTAAAAGTGATTAATATTAATTAATCAATCAAGATTTCGCAATTCGGAGAACATATCTCGAACTAGTATAGAATATCTCGAGACCCGAAACCCCAAAAATCTTTGAGGTTAATCATGATTAATTAAAAGGGTTAAATGCAATTAAACTTAATTAATCACATCGGGATTTCGCATTTCGTAAGTTATAGCTCGGACTGTTATAAGATCTCTCGAGAGCCGAAACAGCGAAATTTACTTAAAGATAAGTTTCATTCTTGTTTAAATAAGGAAAAACATGCACTTGAATATCACTGTTGACGAAGTCTTCCGTTGAATCCAACGATCTGAAATCCTTAAAAGTTATGGAGCCGCCCACTCGTTAAAAGGTCAAATCACCAACGGCTACCTTCGAAATGTCGGGTTTCAGGGTTTTGCGATACTGACAGTCCAACATGTAAGAACTCAAAAGTCCCGATATACAAAGTCGCAAAACTATCTTAAGTTAAACCGAGTTAATTAAACGATTAAAAATGATTAATGATATTTAAACCATATCGCAATTTCGCGTTTCAGGGATCCTACCTTGAACGACAACCAAAGTCCCGATACCCGAAATCATGAAACCCTTGAAGTTAATCACGACTATTTAAAATTTTAAAAGTGATTAATATTAATTAATCAATCGCGATTTTGCGATTCAAAGAACATATCTCGAACTAGTATAGAATATCCCGAGACCCGAAACCCCAAAATTCTTTGAGCTTAATCATGATTAATTAAAAGGGTTAAATGCAATTAAACTTAATTAATCACATCGTGATTTCGCATTTCGTAAGTTATAGCTCAGGCTGTTATAAGATCTCTCAAGAGCCAAAACGATGAAATTTACTTAATGATAACTATGATTAACCGATGCTTAAACATATATTATCTCTTAATTAATACATCTCTTAATGATGACTCAGATAGATTCAAATTTCATATGTGCTTTTCCCAAGCATGAACTACCAAAAATAAATGCCATTAATACTACATTTATGGAAATCTTTCCAAATAAGATTTTGAGCCACCACTTGAATCTGATTCATTAAAGAAAGTAAATACTCTGTCAGTGAAGGTATTGGTTGATTGATGCATTTAAAAGAAAAGGAATGTGAATTTAAATTTCATTATGCGTTTTACTGAGCTGTAAGTTTTTCCAGCTGAAGGATTCTACGCCTTTTATGTGGAAGATAACAGATTTCAAAGGCTTGATACCATGGCTCCACGGAAAGCACCTAAAGTGACTAGTGAAAGTTTGAGCCATAACGCAGATGTTCTCTTTGACACCTTGACCAGGAGCATAGACATCGTCAAATCCTGGACACAAGTATTCAACATCTTACAATATGAATTGGTAAATTTCCCTAATGATTCAAGAGACAACGAGAAGGAGGAAATATCTACCAAATGAAAAATTGTTGCTCAGTCAGAGCTACAGAAGATAGTGACAAGGCCTAATCTCTTTCCCTACAAAGATATGATCGGTTGGCCACTGGACCACGTAGATATCCTAACCAGGACTATTTTCAATTCACAAAAGGTCACAGCTAGGTCTTTTAGGCCAGAGCATCTACAGGTGATGTACAAATTGTCTTCGGTATCCAATTTCGTTTACAATGCAAATTTCCTAGTAGATTTCAACAAGAAGGAATGCGACCAATACGGAAAAAACCTTCCTGGTTTAATTAAAGACTGGTATTCTCGCCCTGAGAAGTTAAGAGCAGACTCCCATGGTATATACCCATTTGTCGCACTAGAAACCCACATAATGTACATAGAAATGATGATGTGTAGGCTCTACGGGAAGGAAAACACAACTCATTTCTTTTTACAATGGGTACATATTATACACACAGTAGCAGAAGGGTACTCTTTTGACTGGGAAAATATATTGTTGGACAATTTTGTTCAACAGATTGCAAGATATCAGTCACTAAGAGCCAAGGGGAAACCAACCCAATTTTTCATGTCGGCTTATATTATGGACGTCATCTGTTTCATGACGTCTTTTCCATGATGGACTAGAGCTGGACTCCAAATAGTTTTGAACCCATACACATTTATCATTCGAAGCTTTGGGAAGAAAATCCAAAAGACTTCTTTTATGAGATCTGCAATTGGGTAGTGGTGTCGATGCACACCACCATATATGGCTACCCACCGCCTAGAATCTTTGACAAAATTGTGACTAACCTGGGCAGAATAGTATACTGGTACATCGAGGAACACTTCTCCTATATTAGGGTTTTTGGTTGTTCAATTCCTCCATATGATCTACCGCAATTTTTACCATAATGAATAGTGTGTCGAGAGGTCGCATGACAAACTGTGCTTGGTGGGATTAGCAAGGAGCTCAAAATAGTACAGAAAAATGTATGGCCCTCTTTTGCCTTGCAGATTGGTACATTTTCTCTACTGGATTTCGATCACTCTAAAGTATAGGCTGTGGCCTTGGAAGAAATAAGGCTGGTCAACATTGAATTCAAAAATCAAGACCCACAGAAGGTCATGGGTAACCACATGGCCAACTGCAATTTGAAAAGGTATGAACACGAAGATTCCCTTCAAGACGAGATTTTTCGAGGAGAAAGATCCTATCCAGAGGTCTTGATTCGAGTTCAGGATCTTTCACATGATAAAATGATTTATTTTTACGACTTCCAGAGGCACCAAAGAAGTAGCCTCCCTAAAGTGTTACAAGGAGGGACCTTGACGTCTATAGCTGCACAACAAACGAAGACCCGAAGCTCAGAAGCAGTAAGCTCCAGCGGACAAGAAAACTGGGAAAGCTTGGAGAAGACTAAGATGTCGACTCATAAATAAGATATCCCATCAAAAAATGTATCAGGTGACCAAGCCAAAGATCAAGCAGAGAAAATGACAAAAGAGGGAGAAGAAGGACCATCATTTTCACTAGATAAATCAACTACAAATGCGTCCGGGAAATATTCGTCCACTGAAATCGACAGCCCCATCCAGTTCATCACACCATTACAATTCACCAAAGGGAATCCAAATGCAGAGGTAATATTCATAGAGGACCTCACACCCATTTCAGTTGAAGAATTGTCTCCTTCCAATTTCTTTTTCAGCAAGAAAAGGAAGGTCGTGGTGAAGAGAGAAATGTGCCTAAAGGAAGGTTTAGCTGTCAAAAGACATAGGGTGCTAATTAATGGAGAAGCCTTGGAGGAGGTAGACTTTGTTGAAGAAGTAGCAGGCTCACTGGGTGCTTTTTCAATAGCTAACCAGTTTTCAGTCGAAAATTTAAAAGAACGACTGAAGTAGAAATATCTGCAAATAAGCCAATTGCATAATCAAATGAATACTGTAGAAAATAATGTTCAGGGTGAGGTAAACAAGGGATTCAAACAGATTAGAGATAGCCACAAACAAGAAATCTAGCAGCTCAAATCCATCCTCAAGGAGATGCACATGAATATACAGGCGAGCCAGGGATGGGCTAATCAATAAGATGAATTGGAAAGGCAACTACAAGCCAAAGTAAGATCTACCAAAAACATGATTGTAGATATAACAATGTTCCAAGCTCAAGCATCGGAAGTGCGAAAGGAACTGGAAGCAGCACAACAAAGCCTTCTCACTAAGGTTGAAACTGTCCAAGATGATTTTCAGGTAATAGATCAAGCATTAAATAACATTTGTTTAAGAGATAGAGAAGTTCTTTCTTCCTGGACTACCTTCCAAGAAGTAGTTGTGTCGTCAGCAAAATAAGGAGTAGCTATGGCTTCCAGGTTGTCTGTTTCGGAGCATACCAGAGGTGATATAATACTAAAGACTTGGGAATATAGCATAGCTGAAAGAAGGAAAATGGCTAAGGAAGTGAAGGAGTTTTGTGAAGAGGCCTTCCACTCACTCAACAAGGAATCATTAGGCCTTGATAAAGAAGATAGCTCTGGAGTACTGGGACAGATTGACATAACAAAACATCAACTTGACATTAAGACAAATATGGAAGAGTCTCAGGCTGAAATCTCATAGAAAAAATAGGTTGATATTATTCAAATAAATAGATGGCTAGTGAAGCCTAGTCTGCAATTACAGTCTATAGTTTTAGAAGATAAAAGAATGGTAGAAAGATTGCCTCAATTGGAAAAGAAATTATATATTTTTTAGGCTAATAATTTAACAGAGCCCTCCAGGCTGGTGGCGCAATTTGTGATAAGATGCATCAAATGTATTGAGCAAGGAAAAGGTAGCATCACTGGAAACAAATGAGATGAATTGTGTACTTTATCCATTTCGGAGCTGGAGAACTAGAGAGAAAACGCCTCTGCCAGCATAATGAGGAGACTGACATAAAGATGTAAGTGAAGCGTTTCGCATTTAACATTTTGTATTTTTTACTATTTTAGAAATAAGGGGAATTCCAACTGTTTAAGGTTAAGAACCTTTTGTATAAACATAATCACGGGCTGCTTCTTGCCGTATTGTAACTAACAAAACTCATTTTTTGTGAGTATTAATACAAGTGCAAATAGGGAATCCAAATTTTGTGTTGTTTGAGTTATGTGCCATCTTTGTGTTTCATATCTTTTGTTCTCTTTAAGTCATTCTTGAACAACTAAATGACTACAATTTAGTACAATATCTACTGTGATTACGTTTCATTTAGTATTTGATTAGCAAGTCATTTTTCCTCTGTAGTTGCTATCAACAAATACAAGACCTGCCTGTTATTTGGATTACTACATCTTATACTCTTTCAGGAGTGCATTCTACTTTTCCTTCTACTATAAACAAGGTAAGACTCTTCTGTCATTGATGCCTTAGTTTGTTTAATAGTTTTGTAATTTTCTTCTCCTCTTTCAATTTGATAAATTGACCTAGACGATGAAATATAGCCTCTATTCTTTTCATACATTAATTACATTTGAGGATTTAAATATCACACAACTAACGAAAGAAAAATCACCTTTAAAACCAACTTTCCTTAATTCTTGATGCTTGACATTGTTCTTTGAGCCTTAATTTAAATCTCAGGAAAAACACCAAGTATGTTCATTTCTTTGCTCTTCAACACCCATTTACAATAGCCACTGTGGCTCAAAATTTCATGGATCAGGTATTCAAGCTTCATGGCATGCCACATTCTATTGTTTCTGATCATGACCCAACTTTCACCAGCAATTTTTGGCAAGAATTGTTCAAGCTACACGGCACCCAATTTCATCTCATCACAACTTATCGTCCCTAGACTGATGGTCAAACTGAAGTTGTCAACAAGTGTTTGGAAACATATTTGAGGTGTTTTTCATCACAAAAGAAAAATTAGTGGGATTAATGGTTGCCACTAGCTAAATGGTGGTACAACACTTCATACCATACAACTACCTACATGACTCCTTTTGATGCATTATATGGACAAAATCCACCTTCAGTTCTCTCATATTTACCAGGTGTCTCAAAGGTCTAGGTGGTTGACCAAACACTTACAGTTCAAGAAGCTATTCTCCATACCCTCAAAGAGAATTTGGTCATGGGCCAGAATAGAATGAAGCAACAAGTAGATCAAGGCAGAAGGGGGTCAGGTGTTTCTTTGACTGCAACCTTACAAGAAAAATTCCCTCAAGGCTGACCATTGTCAGAAACTGGTGCCCAAATTTAATGGTCCTTATATCATTCTCAAGCGTGTGGGACAAGTGGCCTATCAATTAGCTTTTCCCAATCATTCTAAGCTACATCCTTTTTTTCATGTTTCCTACTTAAAGAAGGTGATTGGAACTAAGTGCCAAACTCAAACCAACCTTCCCGAGTTGGATGAAGAAGGATCCATTTGGATACAACCAGAAGCAGTTTTGGACCAGTGTGAGCGTCGCCTATGTCATCGAACCATAAAGGAAGTGTTATTCCAATGGAAAGATACAACCCCAACAGATGCCACTTGGGAAACAACTACCATTCTGCAACAATTTCCACATCTCAAGCCTTGAGGACAAGGTTGTTTTTAAGGGGGGGGACATGTTAGGGACCTAACCCTCGCGTAGGTAGAATAATATATTCCAATGTAATAAAGGTCAATATTAATAAGGACTAGAAATAAGGAAGAATAAGTCGAATGTAAGAATACCTAATAGAATATTTTGCTTCTAGAAGGATCTTCCTCTATATGGTTCTTTTGATAGAGATATTTAATATAAATAGGAGTCGAGGGTATGAGAACGGTTGTCTTGGATATTATTGTAATAGAGATCTACTTGACTGGAGGTTGCCCCCTCGAAGAGGCAAGTGAACATTGCTCTCAGTAATCAAAGTGCTCTTTATGGTGTTATTTTGTTATCATTTCAATATTATTTTGGTGTTGTTCTAGTTATATTGTTGTTCATCTGCCATTTATAGCATTTTATTTTTGTTCTACATACTTTTTATATATGGAATATTACAATGAGGGGTCAATAGGAAAAGGTTATTGTTGTTCGAGCATTCAAAGAGACAGAAAGAGATAAGAGAGTTTGAGAGAGTTGAGCAAGTAAGTTGCAGACATGAGTTATTTGCAGAGAACAGTGGAGAAACTGAAGATAGGAGAATCCTCATCATAGTAGAAGAAACAATGCACCAGGAAGAAATCAATACCTGTATTCAAGGAAACCCCTAGAGTGTCAGTGTCAAGGACAATCTCAGTTAACTCTCCAAAGGATTACGTGCTACCCAAAAAGTCGAAAATGAAGTAGGTTAAGCTACCAAAGGAGCTGAAGAATGAACTTGTCAAACCAGAGATCCCATCAGGGGTAATCATTAAAATATATATGTTAGGTGTAGTAGGAAATCTAAAGTTTCTAGACCATGACTTGACATACGTAAATAAGCTTCCATAGTTAGCACCAGATAAGTACATGCGCAAAAAACTCAACCTAGATTCATAGGAAGTTATAGTAGAGCCAAAAGAGTGGTTAGAAGGGATGGAGAAAACATGCATTTTGAATCTATTAGAGATTCTTGATTTTGGTAGGAGTGCAGAGATCAACATCTGCATCATTTTTTTATTAAGTTGCATCCATGGAGGATTTTTATGGTTGGGTAGGTTGGTGTCGATAGAAACTCAACTCATTTTGTGGATCATTGGGGTACCATCAACAAGGGAAGACCCACTGTCATTATTCACGGACAAATCTTAGGAGAAATCCTTGGAAGAGAAGATGAAATATAAGTACGAAACAAATAGAGGATCACGTGGTTTGGATGTTGCAAGTATTAATGATGAGACTGTCAGGTTCACAACGCAGGCGTTGGCTTGTAATTTGTTGAGGAAATGTTGCAAATATAAAGTATCACTAGGTGTGATAGCAAAAACTGAGAAGTGTGTCGTGGGAGTACAAATGAATTGGGAAATGTTCTTGGTAAATCAGTTCTTGATGAATTGCAGGGAGGCACAAGATAAAGGAACATAATTCCATTATGCATGTATATTGATATTTATTACATTAGTGGCTTAGAGGGAGCGTAAAGACACTGAATTTCTGAGAATTGTGAAGAAACCATGTTTAGCAACAAGATATGTGAACTTGTGTCATACTGTGCACAAGGAAAGACAATTGGATAATAGCATCACTTTCAATGTTTACAAGTGTTATAGTCCAAAATTCCTTATTTTTGCATACAAGACATTGGACCTTCCATTTGCATAATTTTCCAAAATATTGTTGAGGATTCATCTTAAAAAACCATTTTTTGGAAAGTGTACATGCCCTATTGAACTGATAGCCTATGTACACACATGTGTTGCATGATAGTTAACATGTTGCATGACATTTAGCCCACATTTATCTCCAAAATTTGCAAAAAATATAAAATTGTGCGGAATCTGGCAGAGTTTATGGGCTATGAAGGGTTTCCTAACCATTTTACCCCTTGTATCTCGTTCCCAAACTGAATAACCATGTTTTTCTCATACAATTTATGAAAACAAGAAAGATAATAAGAAAACTCTGCCAAAATCCCTTCCCTTTCTTAGCCTAAGATTTGCATCCCATTCTAAGTGTTTGTCTCAACATTCCCCTCCATCCTTTCTCCTTATGCAACCCTTCCTCCTTACCTTAGTGATACCTTGGTTGCGATAAGATAATGTGGGATTGATGCACTTGGAACCACGCCAGAGGATCCCATACTTGGTTCATGGAGCAGTTTCCAACAAAGATTGTAATCCTTTTTATCTTGAAATTGAATAAAAAGAGTTCATCCTTATCCCAAAACCTATGTTTGCATGCTTTTTTAATTTGCGCATTTATATCTATGTCTAAACTTTTAAATTTATTAGTAGATATTGTGTATGTTGTTACATTGTATTTCTAACCTTTTGTAGGCCATATTTGGGAGGAGATTTGTGATCTAGGAGACGATAACAAGTGAAAGAAGTCTACACCAACCGCAAGGACTAAAGGTGAACTCATTAACTCTCTTTCCTTTCTCTCTCATCAATTTTTTTAGATGGTTTTGGGGTAGCTTAAGGGT
Organism: Picea mariana; assembly: GCA_032191745.1. NCBI lineage: Eukaryota > Viridiplantae > Streptophyta > Pinopsida > Pinales > Pinaceae > Picea > Picea mariana. The sequence goes on along the minus strand of JASDQU010099772.1, from coordinate 197,528 downwards.
AGAACTGTCTTTTAAAGGAGTTAATTCTCTACCTTTACCTTAGACCCAATATAGGGGGATTTTTCCCATAATAGAATTGGCGACTCCACTCGGGAGTCTCTTTAGGGTCTTAGTGGGAGATTTTGGTTTGATTTGATTTTGTCAATTTCATTTTTAGTTTCCAAGTTACCGAGTTAGTTAGGGTCTTTGGTCACCTTCCAGGTGCCTACCATCCTTCCCTTCCCAGTTGGTTATCCAAACCTTTTTCTTTTTTGAAAATTTGCAAAGGTGTACACTCCCTGTCCTCAGTATAGCCCGCATACATACGCAGTATACATAGTATAAAACTTGTGTACATATGTAGGTTGCTTGTGTTCAACATGCATCTCTGTGTTTTGGAATGTTTAAAAAAAAAAAGACTTTTTTCTTTCCTAGCAAGAAGCTCTATGCTTCTCAAGCCTTCTTGAACTCTTCAGGGTATTTGTTAATTTTGTTTGGTTGGGTTAAAGATTTGGTTTATCTTACACTTTTTAAAGAACCGTTGTTGTTTCTTTATTTTCTTTTGTTTTCTTTGAAGGTTTAGGGTGAAATTATAAGTGTTAGATCCTCATGTGGATTCCATTGAATCCATGCATTCAAGAAGTGGTTTAGGGTCTCTTTCAGTCTTGGGTTTATTTTCTCTTTACCTTGTTTGTTCTTTGAAAAATGAAAAGTATCATTTACTTGTGATTTTTCTTTTCTAAGCATTTCAAAAAATCCAAAAATTGTTGCATTTAGTTATGCATTTTGTTTGGTAGTCGTAGCATAGGTTGTTTAATATAAAAGAAAATAGTTCCATTTCCAAAGTTCCTTATTTAATATTTCCTTGAAAGTTTAGTAGTTTTCATCTAAATTGTAAAAAAAAAAGCGCATTCTAGGAAACGTTTTGCATTTTATGATCTTGGACTAGTTTACTTTGAAAATTTTGTATTTTCAAAGATTTAAAAGTCATTTTTCAATAGTAGAACCTAGTTTGGTTTTGCACAAATGCTCTAAAGTTTTTATTTCTTCTCTTTCGTCTCTTGTAAACACCATAAGTTGCATGTCCATACCCTTTTGAGTAAATCAATCCAATTAAAATCAATGATTCACACTTAAAATCAACTAGACTTTTGTTTGTAGGTTTCACCAAGTAGTCTAGGCTCTAGGGCCTTGAAATAGGTGTGGAGGGGAAACTCTTCAAGGTTGCTTAAACAAACATAAGAGTCTATGATAGGAAGTGTCAGAGTCCATTTTTGTAAGAGTTATCTTAGACCCCCCTCTAACACAGGGGCTAAACACGAGGTCGTGTGAGGAAAGGTAGAGGTGATAACCTCTCAAAATCCAAACCGAGCGTAGTGGGAATCGTATATTGAGGGTCGTTCTTGGGAATTAAACTGATCGCATTTGAATACAGAGCCTTGTGGACCTTGAATCTGTTTGAGATTCTCAATTTTGTTATGGACCATTTTCCTTCGGTACCCTTGAAAGACTTTAGACTTTGTTATCATGCTCATTACGATTATCCTTATTGTTGACTGTACCCACCTGGTGACTGACTGTGAGCTGGAAACCTAGTTTCTTGTTTTTAGGGACTTACATGGGTGACTGTGAGGATATACCATGGTACCTAGGGCAGATTTTGGATTGTTCTTTGCAGAGTATACCCGAAGGGTGTTTTCGTGTTCAAGTTACACTTGCACCGGTAAGTTTCTCTAGTGTTGATTGGCGTAATTGTTCTTCCTTCCAATCAGTTGTTTGCTTGATTTGTCATTAGAAAATTTTTAGTGCATTCTCTGTGTTTCATGCTAGATCAACCTTAGAGTGTCGATTGATCATTTTACAAGGTGGAAGATCAACAAATCCACTGTTCACGTAGGCTTCAGGTCCTACCACTGATTACTTTGCAACCACATCTACCACCGCTAAGGCACAAGCTCGATCAAGAGGGTTCATTTGAAGCGATCGAGCCATAGGAAATTGTACCTGAGCCATCTTCTAGAGAATAATTTCCTACACTGAAGGATTCCACTGATTCTAACCTTGAATTTGAAGGCTTCAAACCTGCAAACCCTTTGATCACTAACTTATCGACATCACTTCTTATTCAGATAGTCCCACCTGAGGTGACTTCACCTGAACATCCATTTTTTAGACGAGCGACGATGGAAGCAACTAGTGCTACTTCTTCTAGTATTCCTCATACTACCATCTCAATTTTCATGGGGGGAGGTGTCGTGCCTCCTCCCCCACCTCCGCCTATCAGGACTACGGTTGTCCAGAGACCCACTACTTTGGGTAGTGGCACAATCCCTTCAATGACTCTGACCACTGTTTTCTCTATCCAGAATGTGTATGGATCTCTAGTTCAGTCCTAACCTACTCTAGTCTATAGACTATTATTCTGGGGGCAAGGAGCTCTAATGTTACCTTGGAAGGATCTATCGCAGGAACCACTGAACCATTCAACATTATCTCTTATGGTGGGGGTCATATCCCTCCTCCATCCCCTTCACTTAGAGGTACTTTCCAGCAGTCGATCGGGCCTAACACCAAATCTAGTTTGTTCAGTGGGGGGAGTCATGGACCTCAGTCCTAAATGACTTTAGTAGGATCTATTTATTTTTCTTTGTTCGATGCATTTGGAAATAACTCTTTCTCATCATATGCTTTCTCAATAGGGGGAAACCTCATTTTTTCTCAACCAAACACTATGCAAGGTTTCATTCCTTCGCAGGGAGCGATGACAGGAGTTTACTCCTCACAAAGTCTTGGAAATACCTAGCAGGGATCTTTTCCTTCGTAAGGGATGTCGATTGGGGGAAACCCCTCCCACACTTAGTGGAACCTTGAGAAGGGTTCAATACCTATGCCAGGAGGGTCAGATGGGGGCATACCCAACCAAGGTCCTTGGAATATTTTGCAGGGAGCAATCATTACACAAAGCATGTCATCAAACTATGGGAATCGGCCGACGATTCAGAATCAAATGTAAAGCTCCTTTTACTAGACAAGGCTACCACAGTCTCTATCAAAACCCTATCCAATAGCCAAAATGTTCCTAGCAACCTGGTGCCAGCCAAAATCCATGCCCCTCCTCTCATTTGAATCCGCCACAACCTAGACTACCTTTCCTAGCAACTCTGCATTTGCTAGACTTGTTGAGACTATTGAATGACCTGATATGTCCTGATCCATGTTGGTCCCCCATGACGACTAAGTTTCCCTTAGACATTTCTAAGTTTGAAGGAAATCCTGGCGAGGATCCAAGTGATCATGTTATGACATATCATTTATGGTGCTCATCAAACTCGTTAAAGGATCATTTTGTTCAATTCTGTTTATTTCAATGCATTCTTATAGGGGGTGCCAAAAAATGGTATATCGAGCTTGATATATCGAAATACACTTACTTTAACGACCTGGATATGGTCTTTTTAAACCATTTACAGTTACCGGTAAGATACAATGCCGACACCAAGTTGTTGACCAACTTAGAGCAAACAAAAGCCGACCATATCTCAGATCATATTCGATAATGGAGACAATGAAAGATTTTGATCAAAGTTAAGGTCCCTGCCACATTTTTTATCGAGTGGTTCCTAAATTCCTTGGTGCCCTGTGTAGCCAAAGACATCGCAACATCCGGGGTTGTTTACGAAGAAGAGGCTATCATGAGATCCCAACAACTAGAGTTAATTTACTCTCAATTCGATATGTTGTACGATATCATGCCTGACACACCACGGTCAACTTTCGAGAAGACTAAATAGAAGTCTGGGCCTCACACCGATGGCATAGTAGGATCAACATCGAGCAAGCCCACAGATCATTTGACTAATTAGTTACAAAAATTATCGATTCAACAAACGGTGGCTAGCCAAACTCCTAATTTGGATGCCCCTTTAACCCAAATGTTGGATGTACACAATGTGCAATCGATGAATCCCAAGGGTAAACAACAAACTGAGGGAAAGAGGAAATCTAAAAACAAGAAGGGTAAGGGGGTTAAGAGGGATGAAAATAATGTTGTCGAGGGAAAAAATGAAAAGAGGAAGGTGAAGTTTCCATGTAATATTTGCACACACGACCACTTGACTCACCAATTCCCTCATCTTGAGGAAACCCAAAAGTTATTGGTACAACAATAGCCTGTTGTGTTAACCAACCCTTTTCCACAAGGGGAAATTTTGACTCAAGCTTCCTCATCCATGAATGTGCCTGGGGGAAATCAGGGAGCCCCCGTGCCTAATACTAACAACGAAGCCACAAACATTTATATGATGAAGGCCAAAGCTAATCTACAAAACAGAGTTCATAATTATAGAATGCCAGCATCTACTAAGAAGGGAAAGAATCCCCCAACCCACTGCCTCCTCTTCAAATTGAGAAGACTGTAGGAGAAAATGTGACTCACATATCTAAGGGTGCATTCAAAAAGGATTCTCACAACCCGAATGCAAGGGATGCTCAAAATTACTCCATTGTGGAGGATATGGAACAAAATCCTTGTGCAATGTCTGCGCTGGAAGTCCTGCAGAGTTGTCCCTCATAGAGGAAAGAATTGTTGTCTACCTTGGGAGTAGTCGAAACTATTAACTCAGGAATCATTGTTTTTTACCCTACAGATTATAAAACTCATCTTCTTAACCATGTCGCTTTTCAGATAGTAGTGGTGTATGCCACGAAATCGTTGACACGAAATATTTTCCATACAGTGGTTGATGAGGGTGCATCGACTTGCATGATATCATTGGCATGTTGGAAGTCCATTGGTCAACCTGATTTTTCTCTGTCACCCACATTGCTAACCGCATTTGACGATCAATATTTTAGACCACATGGCACAATTCCCTCCTTCCCCATGCAGTTGGCTGGAAAAACTATGTGCATCGAAGTAGAAGTAGTCGATGTGCCTCTCGACTACAATATTTTGTTAGGGAGGAGTTGGACTTATGCTATGACAACAGTTGTAACCATCGTTTTTCATGTCTTGTGTTTTCCTCATGAAGGCCAAATCATAATCATTGATCAGTTATCCTTCTCCCATATTGGCCCTTCATCAAGGGAATCCATGGTCCCAATGATTGACAACCCACAGGCATGTATCATCAACTTAGGTGCCAGATTGTTTCCATATTTAATGGGGACTTTTGATTATCCACCGTCTCCTAATGATGTGAAGCTTATTTCAGTTGTCTCCGACCAGCCGAAGGTTGTGATATTTCAAGTCTCATCTTTTAGAATGAGTTACTTTAATGACCCATGGATTTTACCTTCCCCATTGGCTTCGATGGAAGGGATAGGGCACCCTGGAATGGCTATTCCCTTATCCATTGTTGTGGTTGCATACAATATTTTCTAGCAAGCCTCATGTTAACGATAAAAAATGCATTGGAATTTTTGCAAGAATGATGCCTAATATTGTAACAAAAATTTTTCCAGCTTCCCTAGCTTCAAATCCAAATCTGATTGCACCATTGGAAATATTATGATCTGTAGATGTCGATCGGCCATTTGAACGTGCGAAACAGACATTCCACGATTGAGAAAATTGATTTTTCCCAAAGGCATTTTTTTCTGGAAATTCTGACTTTCGGTGGTTTAGGCGAACAGGACAACTGTTCATTAACCACCGAAAGTTGCACTTTCGGTAGTTAATTCACCCAGAAGCTTTCCAAGTTAACCACCAAAAGCCTGTAACTGCCAGAATGAGCAAATTTTTGCCCAGATCATAAATTTTTGAATCAGAATGAGATGAAACCTCTTGGAATAGACAGGTGGTGAATTATCAAGACAAAGCCAACAATTATTTTTGACAGATGGTTGAAAGAGGAGGTGTTTCAAAGGTTTTTGGACATCTTTAATTAACACAGAAAATCAAGACACCTTGCCACATCAAAAAATTCGACTTGGTCT
>JASDQU010099772.1:130089-191592 GCA_032191745.1 Picea mariana | reverse complement strand
GGAGGATGAATATTTTAGGATCTTATAGAAAATGCATGTTAATGTAGCATTCATGAATTGTACATTTATTTCCCTTTGGTACTTGAGCATGAATATTTTAGGATCTTATAGAAAATGCATGTTAATGTAGCATTCATGAATTGTCTTGTAAAACATTATGTTAGTACTAAATACATTTATGCACATAGATATATATAAAGAGAATATATACTTCAATATTGAGAGCATACAATTAGCTTACCAAATGTTGTTCCTAGTGTCAATATAATTTTCCCATAGATTTTGAATACGAAAAAATGAGAAAATATAATTTTCCCATAGATTTTGAATACCAAAAAATGAGAAAATCAATAAAGGCTGAAATTTCTTTCTATTAATGTTTACGAACATAATAAAGGATGAAATTGATTTCTATTAATGTTTAGGAACATACTAAAAATAGTGTTCAATTCCCTCCTACAATTATGAAAACCTTTTGTAGTAAATCATGTATGCAATCTATTGTGCTAGAACTGTGTTCCTTGAAACATCATTATTTTTATGAACTCATACATTCATGTGTACCTATAGCTATCCCCTCAGTTTTCATTTGTATTCTCCAAGGCTTGTTTTATTTTATTAGTCCCTGCCCTCTGGGCAGCAGGGACTTATATTAATCTATTTTTCATGGTTGTATTATTATGGCACAGAAACCAAACAACTTAAGCAAAGTTTTAATAGTTTCATGCACATTTCCAAGTCACTTTTGGTTTTTAGGCTAAAGTTTTAATTTGGAGGCCTTATTTGGCCTCTTCCCAAGGCACACTCTTACCATATATTAGCTTAAAAGAACTTTCAAGTGAATATTTAATCCCATAATGGATTAACATGGATTAATGCTAACTTTCAAGTTAGCATTAATTCCCACAAGATTGCTCTAAAATAAAATTTTATTTACTTTGCCCAAAAATAAATTTTTAATTTTTTTTTTAAATAAATATTTTTCGTCGCAATTTCGATGCACAATAGAAATCCTATGATGAATTTTCTATATAAATCAAGAAAAGTTGTCGTCGCAATTTCGACGACAATAAAAATTCCTGCGACAAATTTTCTATATCAAGGAGGTGTTAGTGGAGTGGAATGATACAACTCCGAAAGATGCCACCTAGGAGTCGACCACTATTCTCCAGGAATTTCCTCATCTCAAGCCTTGAGGAGAAGATTGTTCTTCAAGGGGGAGGGCATGTTAGGAACCTAAACCCCTAACTTCTCATGTAGGTAGAATAATATATTTCTCTGTAATAAATGTCGATACTAGTGAATAAGTCCTATTTAATAAATATGAAAAATTCAATGTAAGAAGACCTAATAGAAGCTTTCTCTTCTAGAAAGATATTCCTATAGAATGTTCTTTAGAAGGTAGAATTAGTATAAATAAGAGTACAAGGTATGAGAGGAACTTGTCTTGAGAATTATTGTCCTAGCTCTGTTCTTTGCTAAAGGTTTCCACCTCGAAGAGGCAAGTGAACTTTGTTCCCTATCAATAAAGGTATTATTTTGGTGTTGTGGTTCCATATATTCTTTTGTTCCACTGCTATATTTCTATTCTCTATTGTTATTTCGTCGGTATTCACTGCAATATTTCTATTTTCTACTATTATAATAGATCTGGTGCCTAACACCAGTACACAATTATGCCTTTTGGATTGAAGAATGCACCAACAATATTATCTAGAGTGGTTAAAGAGTTTATTCATAAATTCCTGGAAGTATACTTCGATGACTGGACAATGTTTAGTTTATTGAAAGACCATGTTGAAACTCTATGCTTGACGTTGGACAGATGCATGCAATTTCAAATTTCTTTGAACTTAGATAAATGCATCTTTTGTGTATTGTATGGTATTTTTCTAGGCCATGTAGTATGTAAATAGGTACTATTGGTTTATCTTGCGAAGATTGTTGTAATTGTTAATTTTCCACCACCCACTTCAGTGCGAAAGTTACAAGAAATGTTGGGTCATACAGGGTACTACAGGAAGGTTATTAGGGGATATGCACAGATCAAAGATCCATTGGAAAACATGTTGAAGAAGGAGGTGAAATTTCAATGGAATGAGAAATGTCAGAAGAATTTGGATACCTTGAATAAAAAGTTAGTTGTAGCTCTGATTTCAGTATCCCAATTGGAAGAAGGAATTCTATGTTCACGTGGATGAGTCGTCTATAGCATTAGGCGTAGTTCTAGCACAACCAGGAGAAGGACATTTACCCCATTTCATTTTCCAGCAAAAAATTTTCAACTACGGAACATAATTATACTACTACATAACATGAAGGATTGGCAATGGTGTATGCACTGCAGAAGTTTAGAAATTATCTATTGAGTTCACATTTTAAAATGTACACAGACCATTCTGCATTGATATAATTGGTCAATAAGCCAGTGTTGGGTGGGAATATATGCAAATGGTTGTTATTATTTCAAGAGTATGATTTTGAAGTAATTATGAAACCAGGAGACTTAAACTCAAGACCGGATCACTTTTCATGCATATTATCAAGGGAAAATACAGGAAATTTGCATGACAATCTGTCAAATGCGCATTTATTCGCAGTTCATAGGGTTGATGACTATTTTGCAGATATAGTCCAGTTCCTGAGTATAGGAGTGGCCCCGCCTGATTATACAGTTGTGCAGAAGATAAAATTAGTAGTGAAGGAAGCAAATTATCAGCTAATAGTAGGAAATTTGTATAAGTTAGGTGCATATGGTATTTTGTGACGATGTGTATTAGAGCATGAAAGACATATGATATTGTTAGAGGTACATGAAGGAGTTTCAAGAGGTCACTATGCCGGAAAAGTGACAAATGAGAAGACTTTTCATGTGGGACTGTGGTGGCCCACCCTTCATAAGGATGATAAGGAGTTTTTTTTAGATCTATGATGTCCGTCAGAGAATTGGGAAGCCTTCCAGGAGAGATGAAATGAATTTAGTAACAAAAGTGACATTGGAGGATTTTGATAAATGGGTAGTTGATTTTGTTGGGCTGATCAATCCACCAACGAAAAGGTTAGGAGCAAGATACATCATTACTGCAGTGGATTACTTGAACATATGGGTTGAAGTAGAACCTGTCAGAGACTTAAGCGTGGATTCTCCTGTGTGATTTCTTTTTGAGAATGTGATGACAAACTTTGGATGTCTGAGAATCCTTATGAGTGATCAACGAACTCATTTTTTGAATAAGATGATTTTTTTTTTGATAGGGGAATTTCAAGTTCATCATCATAAGAGCATACCATATCACCCTCAGGTGAATGGAACAATGGAAGCATTCACTAAGATCCTATAGCCTGCACTGACGAAGGTATGCAATGTAAGTCGATATGACTGGGACCTGAGGATTCCAGAAATGCTATGGGCCTATAGGACTACAAGTAAGAATTTTATAGGACATAAACCATTCAGATTAGTGTATGTCTAGGAAGCAGTTATGCCTATGGAATTTATTGGGTCGAGTCTACACATTGTCACGTTGATAGAGCTTATTGGTTTGGGCATAGTAGAAAGAATACTGTCATATCTAGTAGAAATAGAGGAAGATCATTTTTCCACGGGATTCCATCAACAAGTTCTGAAAGTGCACGAGAAATTCTGGCATGACAAACACATTAAATAGAAGAAGTTCCAGACAAGAGACCTATTTTTTCTCTATGAAAAAAGGGTTTTGTAGCACCCCGAAAAGTTCCAAATGCACTGGTTAGGCTCATATGTGATAATATTTGTGACAAAGGAAGGTGTTGTCCAGTTAGAGAAACTAAATGTGGAAGTTGTGGAAGGATTGGTTGACTGTAGTTGACTGAATTTGTATAGGGATAGTCTTTCTTCCGTGCACTAGATTGACTACACAAAATGTGTACTATAGTACTTGTATAATAGTATGTGCATTATAGAAATAAAAATAAAAGAAGAAAAGAAATAAAAGAGGTTGAGGCAAGAGACAAAAGATTGAAGTTATGGATAAGGTATTTTTCAAACAATTAAACTGGTAAGGAGATCAACCATAAAATGTTGCAGACGCGTAGACAAATGTAAGAATTATGCATAGGAAGGAGGATTGAATTGCGACAAATATCTGCACAGAGGACAAGAAAATCATTAAAGAACATACATGACGGGACAAGCATTAAAGATAAAAAATGACGATGAGGTAGTGTAGATGCATAGTCATAAACGATAAGAGGATTTCTATAGGATGGGAAATCTAGCATATGATTCATTGAAGGATACGAAGTTAATGAAAAATTAGGGAAAGAATTGAATGTGAATGAAAGTGTATTAGACTGCAAATTTGGGCACGAAGAAGGATGGAAATAGGTGGTGACAGGATATAAAAGAATATGAGTGTTAGGGACCTAACCCCTCATGTAGGTAGAATAATGTATTCCAATGTAATAAAGGTCAATATTAATTAGGCCTAGCAATAAGGAAGAATAAGTCGAATGTAAGAATACCTAATAGAAGCTTTCGCTTCTAGAAGGATCTTCCTCTAGATGGTTCTTTTGATAGACATATTTAGTATAAATAAGAGTCGAGGGTATGAGAACAGTTGTCTTGGATATTATTGTAATAGAGCTCTACTCGACTGGAGGTTTCCCCCTCAAAGAGGCAAGTGAACATTGCTCTCAGTAATAGAAGTGCTCTTTCTGGTGTTATTCTATTATCATTTCAATATTATTCATGTGGTGTTGTTCTAGTTATATTGTTGTTCATCTGCCATTTCTAGAATTTTATTTCTATTATCCATACATTTTATATCTGGAATATTACAAGTGGTATTAGCGCACTTTCCTCAGCAGAAAATTGTGGGTAATTTTTTTTTCAGGGTAGAGACGTATTCCAATGTCTTAAAGCTATAGGGATATGTCGTTACATGCATAAACCCATGGTTGAGGGATTCATACACGCAATAAACAAAAGTGGTACTTAAGCGCACATCTGTTGGCCACCCTTGTAACCCCTATTGATACCCCTTCGAGTGGTAGCGCATCAGACAACACCTGTATACAGATCGACCTAGATTTTCTAAATCCCTCATTAGATAAATCGATCAATCACTCGACTATTATAGTGTCACCGAGAATAACACTCGGGAAGATACTCTCTGGTACCTGGGTAGTCAGGTAGTAGGGTTAAGGGCACGGTCTAGCCTCCTTAGTTGTTGCCTTGAGATATTGGGCCGAGTACTACTGTTGGACCCCACAAATATATCAGAGAGCTATAGCACAAGGCAAACCCTTGTCTATAGAACCCTTGAATCCCTAACCCTTGGGGACGAAAACAAAAAATAAAACATACAGGATCTATTGTCACACAACTGTGTTCGAGTTGCCAAATCACTACACATTTCTTCCTGGTTAAACTTTTGGGAATTTCATCACTGGAGTATTCTTCAGACCGGAGTACAACTCCACAGGTGTAAAAAAAAATATTTCTAGAAATGTTTGCACCATTATTTGAGACCTATTCCATTGGATTTATCTCTTCTCCCTTATCACATTCATACCTATCATTTGTTAGCAAAACTTTTTACCCCACCTGCCCCTCTTCGGTTCCATCATCATCATGGCCCATACCCATAGCCAAGACTTGGAAGCTTGCTTCAATACCTTGCAATCTAATTTCACAGAGACCCAACAAGAAGTGAGACAACTTAGTGCCAATATTTCTGCCATCAATAAAAACATGCATTCCTCCATCGTTGCCTCAATCACGGAACTCAAACAAGACCTCAAACAAGACATGACTACCCAACTTGAATCTGTCTCTTCGATGATCTGCACCAAGCTGCATATCCCTGCAGATCCCCCTTTATCTAACCCACCTTTTCATACCGAAGCTAAAACTTCCTCTCATTCCCATAATTTTTAGCCCCATCACTTTCAGTGTGACCTATGCCTTCCATGGGTGGACGTGACGAAATTTTATGGCTCAGATCCCACTGGTTGGGTAACTCAAATGGAACATTATTTCTCTTTGTACGACATTACATATGACTTGGACAAACTCTGGTATGGTGTTCTCCATCTAGATCAAGAACATTGGAAATGGTGGAAATGGAGAAAAACTGCCTGTCAAGGGTATGTTTCTTGGACACACTTTGTGGCAGAGATTTATGAACGCTTTGACGCTAACACCAACCATTTAGTCCATTTGAAAAAGTTGAAAAAATCTGGCAAGGTGGAAGAATTTATAGCTTCTTTTGAGTGACTGCCTTTTTGTACAGATGGCATGTCTGATGATTTTTTCCAAGAATGTTTTATTAGTGGTCTCAAGGATGAGATGCATTCCCATATCCTCATGGCAAGGACTCATAGTTGGGGGGAGGCTACTAAATGAGCCAAGGAAGCACAACAGGTTCTCTCTTCTCAAAACTAGAAACCCTCCATTATTCCTTGCACTAAACCTGTAAATCCCACTCCCCCTTCTACTCCACTAAAGATCCAAAAATTGGCCAGGTCCAAATTGGCTGAACACCAACTCAAAGGCCTTTGTTATAATTGTGATGACAAATATTTTTCAGGACACAAGTGTAAGGAAAAAAATATTTTTATGGCCATCTTGGAGGATGTTTCGGAAGAGGATGTTGAATATCCCCTTGTGTCTGAGTCACCTGGACCCACCAAAGTTACCCCTCCCTCAGATCCTCCTGACATAGAACCGGTCATTTCCCTAAATGTTCTCACAGAATTCTCTACTCCCCAAACCCTCAAACTAATTGGCTACATCAAGCATAGGAAGGTCATCATTCTTGTTGATAGTGGTAGCACCCATAATTTTATTCATCGCCGCATTTCCCAAGAAACTAATTTCTATATCTGTGTAGTCAATAATTTCTAAATCATGATTGCCAATGGCAGTTCCATGAAATGTGGAGGGCGTTGTGAAAATGTGCATCTCCAAATTGGTGACTACCACCTAAAATCTCATATGTTTTCTATCGACATGGGAGGTTGTGACATTGTGTTGGGTGCAGAATTGATAAGGACTTTGGGTCCCATTCTCGTGGATTTTAAGGAATTAACCATGCAATTTGACCAGAAGGTCAAACAATATAAGTTCCAAGGCATCACTATAGGTTCCCCTGAGATCATTAGTTCCCATCGCATGGAAAATATGCTCAAAAAAGGTCATTCAGGCGTTATTTCCCAACTCCATGCGATACAAGAAACTGAGACACCCTCTGTGTCGCAGGACCTCCAATCCATCCTCTCTAAACATCAACTGGTTTTTTCCACTCCCTAGGGAATCCCTCCTTTCCATGATGTTCATGATCATTCCATTCCCCTTGTCCCAGGAAGCCTTCCTCCCAATATCTGTTCTTATTGTCACCCCTTTTCCCAAAAAAATGAAATTGAGAAAATGGTTCAAGAACTACTTAACGCAGGTGTTATCCACCCTAGTACCAACCCATACTCTTATCCTGTGGTCATGGTCATGAATGCAGAAGGATCTTGGCACATGTGTCATGATTTCTACACCCTCAACAAACTCACCATTAAAGACAAATTTCTCATTCCTAGCATTGATGACCTCTTGGATGAATTGAGTGGCGCCCAGTTTTTTACTAAAATTGATCGTCGTTCTGGCTACCACTAGATCTGTATGAAAGAGGAAAACATTCCTAAGACTACCTTTAGAACTCATCAAGGCCACTATTATTTTTTGGTCATGCCCTTTGGTTTGTGTAATGCTCCCTCCACTTTCCAAAGCCTCATGAATCATGTCTTCCATCCTTTTCTTCATCATTTTGTCGTAGTTTTATTTGATGATATCCTCATCTATAGAAAAACCTAGACAGAACATCTTTCTCATGTGGATCGAGTTCTCCATATACTCTCTCAGCACCAAATTTTCCTGAAACAATCTAAATGTGCTCTCGGCGCCTCAGAAGTCGAGTACTTGGGTCATCTTGTTGGATCCTAAAAAGATTGAAGTTGTGCAAGACTGGCCTCACCCAAAGACTCTTAAAAGATTGTGTGGATTTTTGGGCTTAATAGGCTATTATCGTAAGTTTGTTAAGAATTATGGAAAGATTGTGGCCCCTCTCACTTCACTCCTTAAAGAGAATTCTTTCACCCAGATTCCAACAGCTGCTCAGGATTTTCAAACTTTGAAGATAGCCATGTGCACCACTCTAGTCCTGGAACTTCCTGATTTCACAAAGACCTTTGTCCTGGAATGTGATGCTTAAGGGAAAGGAATTGGCACTATCCTTATGCAAGAGGGTTGGCCTTTGGCCTTTACCAGTAGACAACTGTCTGAACAAAATTTGGGAAAATCAATCTATGAAAAGAAAATGTTGGCTATTATACATGTCGTTGATCTTTGGCCCCCTTATCTATTGGAGAAACACTTCCAAATTAAGATAGATCATCAAAGCCTCAAGTATTTTCCAGAACAACGGATTTCCTCCCCAAAGCAACAAAAATGGGTGACTAAGCTCTTTCGATATGATTATGAGATCATTTACAAGAACAGAAAAGACAATGTGGTTGCGGATGCACTTTCCCAAAAATATGAAGATGAAGGGTCTCTTTTTTCTCTCTCCTTCATTGTACCAGATTGTCTCCAAGTCATTCATCGGGAATGGCTACATGATCCCAAAAGTTCGCATCTAATACAACAATTGCAATCCAATTCTCCAGTTTCCCCAGGGTACTATTGGCTCCATGATGAGCTTCGATACAAAGGTCATTTGTGTTTAATTAAATAGTCAAAACTTAAATCCACAGTACTTTCTGAGCTTCATGCTACACCCACAGTTGGGCACTCAGGGTTTACCAAAACCTATGACAGGGTCAAACATTCTTTTTTGGGGGATGGTATGAAACATGACGTTTGTAATTTTGTGGTTGAATGTGATGTGTGCCAACGCAACAAGAGTGAAACAATCAAATATCCTGGCACACTACAACCGCTTCCGATTCCACCTATTATTTGGCGGGATATCTCTATAGATTTTATTGTAGGCTTACCTAAATCAGGAAATAAATCAGTCATCATGGTGGTCGTTGATCACCTTTCCAAGTGTTGGAACATATATATTTTTCTAAACTTTAGTCTTAGATAAGTTTCATTCTTGTTTAAATAAGGAAAAACACGCACTTGAATATCACTGTTGATGAAGTCTTCTGTTGAATCCAACGATCTGAAATCCTTAAAAGTTATGGAGCCACCCACTCGTTAAAAGGTCAAATCACCAACGGCTACCTTTGAAATGTCGGGTTTCAGGGTTTTGCGATACTAAAAATCCAACATGTAAGAACTCAAAAGTCCTGGTATACGAAGTCACGAAACTATCTTAAGTTAAATCGGGTTAATTAAATGATTAAAAATGATTAACGATATTTAAACCTTATCGCAATTTCACGTTTCAGGGATCCTACCTCGAATGACAACCAAATTCCCGATACCCGAAATCACGAAACCCTTGAAGTTAATCACGATTATTTAAAAGTTTAAAAGTGATTAATATTAATTAATCAATCAAGATTTCGCAATTCGGAGAACATATCTCGAACTAGTATAGAATATCTCGAGACCCGAAACCCCAAAAATCTTTGAGGTTAATCATGATTAATTAAAAGGGTTAAATGCAATTAAACTTAATTAATCACATCGGGATTTCGCATTTCGTAAGTTATAGCTCGGACTGTTATAAGATCTCTCGAGAGCCGAAACAGCGAAATTTACTTAAAGATAAGTTTCATTCTTGTTTAAATAAGGAAAAACATGCACTTGAATATCACTGTTGACGAAGTCTTCCGTTGAATCCAACGATCTGAAATCCTTAAAAGTTATGGAGCCGCCCACTCGTTAAAAGGTCAAATCACCAACGGCTACCTTCGAAATGTCGGGTTTCAGGGTTTTGCGATACTGACAGTCCAACATGTAAGAACTCAAAAGTCCCGATATACAAAGTCGCAAAACTATCTTAAGTTAAACCGAGTTAATTAAACGATTAAAAATGATTAATGATATTTAAACCATATCGCAATTTCGCGTTTCAGGGATCCTACCTTGAACGACAACCAAAGTCCCGATACCCGAAATCATGAAACCCTTGAAGTTAATCACGACTATTTAAAATTTTAAAAGTGATTAATATTAATTAATCAATCGCGATTTTGCGATTCAAAGAACATATCTCGAACTAGTATAGAATATCCCGAGACCCGAAACCCCAAAATTCTTTGAGCTTAATCATGATTAATTAAAAGGGTTAAATGCAATTAAACTTAATTAATCACATCGTGATTTCGCATTTCGTAAGTTATAGCTCAGGCTGTTATAAGATCTCTCAAGAGCCAAAACGATGAAATTTACTTAATGATAACTATGATTAACCGATGCTTAAACATATATTATCTCTTAATTAATACATCTCTTAATGATGACTCAGATAGATTCAAATTTCATATGTGCTTTTCCCAAGCATGAACTACCAAAAATAAATGCCATTAATACTACATTTATGGAAATCTTTCCAAATAAGATTTTGAGCCACCACTTGAATCTGATTCATTAAAGAAAGTAAATACTCTGTCAGTGAAGGTATTGGTTGATTGATGCATTTAAAAGAAAAGGAATGTGAATTTAAATTTCATTATGCGTTTTACTGAGCTGTAAGTTTTTCCAGCTGAAGGATTCTACGCCTTTTATGTGGAAGATAACAGATTTCAAAGGCTTGATACCATGGCTCCACGGAAAGCACCTAAAGTGACTAGTGAAAGTTTGAGCCATAACGCAGATGTTCTCTTTGACACCTTGACCAGGAGCATAGACATCGTCAAATCCTGGACACAAGTATTCAACATCTTACAATATGAATTGGTAAATTTCCCTAATGATTCAAGAGACAACGAGAAGGAGGAAATATCTACCAAATGAAAAATTGTTGCTCAGTCAGAGCTACAGAAGATAGTGACAAGGCCTAATCTCTTTCCCTACAAAGATATGATCGGTTGGCCACTGGACCACGTAGATATCCTAACCAGGACTATTTTCAATTCACAAAAGGTCACAGCTAGGTCTTTTAGGCCAGAGCATCTACAGGTGATGTACAAATTGTCTTCGGTATCCAATTTCGTTTACAATGCAAATTTCCTAGTAGATTTCAACAAGAAGGAATGCGACCAATACGGAAAAAACCTTCCTGGTTTAATTAAAGACTGGTATTCTCGCCCTGAGAAGTTAAGAGCAGACTCCCATGGTATATACCCATTTGTCGCACTAGAAACCCACATAATGTACATAGAAATGATGATGTGTAGGCTCTACGGGAAGGAAAACACAACTCATTTCTTTTTACAATGGGTACATATTATACACACAGTAGCAGAAGGGTACTCTTTTGACTGGGAAAATATATTGTTGGACAATTTTGTTCAACAGATTGCAAGATATCAGTCACTAAGAGCCAAGGGGAAACCAACCCAATTTTTCATGTCGGCTTATATTATGGACGTCATCTGTTTCATGACGTCTTTTCCATGATGGACTAGAGCTGGACTCCAAATAGTTTTGAACCCATACACATTTATCATTCGAAGCTTTGGGAAGAAAATCCAAAAGACTTCTTTTATGAGATCTGCAATTGGGTAGTGGTGTCGATGCACACCACCATATATGGCTACCCACCGCCTAGAATCTTTGACAAAATTGTGACTAACCTGGGCAGAATAGTATACTGGTACATCGAGGAACACTTCTCCTATATTAGGGTTTTTGGTTGTTCAATTCCTCCATATGATCTACCGCAATTTTTACCATAATGAATAGTGTGTCGAGAGGTCGCATGACAAACTGTGCTTGGTGGGATTAGCAAGGAGCTCAAAATAGTACAGAAAAATGTATGGCCCTCTTTTGCCTTGCAGATTGGTACATTTTCTCTACTGGATTTCGATCACTCTAAAGTATAGGCTGTGGCCTTGGAAGAAATAAGGCTGGTCAACATTGAATTCAAAAATCAAGACCCACAGAAGGTCATGGGTAACCACATGGCCAACTGCAATTTGAAAAGGTATGAACACGAAGATTCCCTTCAAGACGAGATTTTTCGAGGAGAAAGATCCTATCCAGAGGTCTTGATTCGAGTTCAGGATCTTTCACATGATAAAATGATTTATTTTTACGACTTCCAGAGGCACCAAAGAAGTAGCCTCCCTAAAGTGTTACAAGGAGGGACCTTGACGTCTATAGCTGCACAACAAACGAAGACCCGAAGCTCAGAAGCAGTAAGCTCCAGCGGACAAGAAAACTGGGAAAGCTTGGAGAAGACTAAGATGTCGACTCATAAATAAGATATCCCATCAAAAAATGTATCAGGTGACCAAGCCAAAGATCAAGCAGAGAAAATGACAAAAGAGGGAGAAGAAGGACCATCATTTTCACTAGATAAATCAACTACAAATGCGTCCGGGAAATATTCGTCCACTGAAATCGACAGCCCCATCCAGTTCATCACACCATTACAATTCACCAAAGGGAATCCAAATGCAGAGGTAATATTCATAGAGGACCTCACACCCATTTCAGTTGAAGAATTGTCTCCTTCCAATTTCTTTTTCAGCAAGAAAAGGAAGGTCGTGGTGAAGAGAGAAATGTGCCTAAAGGAAGGTTTAGCTGTCAAAAGACATAGGGTGCTAATTAATGGAGAAGCCTTGGAGGAGGTAGACTTTGTTGAAGAAGTAGCAGGCTCACTGGGTGCTTTTTCAATAGCTAACCAGTTTTCAGTCGAAAATTTAAAAGAACGACTGAAGTAGAAATATCTGCAAATAAGCCAATTGCATAATCAAATGAATACTGTAGAAAATAATGTTCAGGGTGAGGTAAACAAGGGATTCAAACAGATTAGAGATAGCCACAAACAAGAAATCTAGCAGCTCAAATCCATCCTCAAGGAGATGCACATGAATATACAGGCGAGCCAGGGATGGGCTAATCAATAAGATGAATTGGAAAGGCAACTACAAGCCAAAGTAAGATCTACCAAAAACATGATTGTAGATATAACAATGTTCCAAGCTCAAGCATCGGAAGTGCGAAAGGAACTGGAAGCAGCACAACAAAGCCTTCTCACTAAGGTTGAAACTGTCCAAGATGATTTTCAGGTAATAGATCAAGCATTAAATAACATTTGTTTAAGAGATAGAGAAGTTCTTTCTTCCTGGACTACCTTCCAAGAAGTAGTTGTGTCGTCAGCAAAATAAGGAGTAGCTATGGCTTCCAGGTTGTCTGTTTCGGAGCATACCAGAGGTGATATAATACTAAAGACTTGGGAATATAGCATAGCTGAAAGAAGGAAAATGGCTAAGGAAGTGAAGGAGTTTTGTGAAGAGGCCTTCCACTCACTCAACAAGGAATCATTAGGCCTTGATAAAGAAGATAGCTCTGGAGTACTGGGACAGATTGACATAACAAAACATCAACTTGACATTAAGACAAATATGGAAGAGTCTCAGGCTGAAATCTCATAGAAAAAATAGGTTGATATTATTCAAATAAATAGATGGCTAGTGAAGCCTAGTCTGCAATTACAGTCTATAGTTTTAGAAGATAAAAGAATGGTAGAAAGATTGCCTCAATTGGAAAAGAAATTATATATTTTTTAGGCTAATAATTTAACAGAGCCCTCCAGGCTGGTGGCGCAATTTG
Organism: Picea mariana; assembly: GCA_032191745.1. Classification (NCBI taxonomy): domain Eukaryota; kingdom Viridiplantae; phylum Streptophyta; class Pinopsida; order Pinales; family Pinaceae; genus Picea; species Picea mariana. Next base: position 177,884 of record JASDQU010099772.1, on the reverse strand, counting down.
TGATAAGATGCATCAAATGTATTGAGCAAGGAAAAGGTAGCATCACTGGAAACAAATGAGATGAATTGTGTACTTTATCCATTTCGGAGCTGGAGAACTAGAGAGAAAACGCCTCTGCCAGCATAATGAGGAGACTGACATAAAGATGTAAGTGAAGCGTTTCGCATTTAACATTTTGTATTTTTTACTATTTTAGAAATAAGGGGAATTCCAACTGTTTAAGGTTAAGAACCTTTTGTATAAACATAATCACGGGCTGCTTCTTGCCGTATTGTAACTAACAAAACTCATTTTTTGTGAGTATTAATACAAGTGCAAATAGGGAATCCAAATTTTGTGTTGTTTGAGTTATGTGCCATCTTTGTGTTTCATATCTTTTGTTCTCTTTAAGTCATTCTTGAACAACTAAATGACTACAATTTAGTACAATATCTACTGTGATTACGTTTCATTTAGTATTTGATTAGCAAGTCATTTTTCCTCTGTAGTTGCTATCAACAAATACAAGACCTGCCTGTTATTTGGATTACTACATCTTATACTCTTTCAGGAGTGCATTCTACTTTTCCTTCTACTATAAACAAGGTAAGACTCTTCTGTCATTGATGCCTTAGTTTGTTTAATAGTTTTGTAATTTTCTTCTCCTCTTTCAATTTGATAAATTGACCTAGACGATGAAATATAGCCTCTATTCTTTTCATACATTAATTACATTTGAGGATTTAAATATCACACAACTAACGAAAGAAAAATCACCTTTAAAACCAACTTTCCTTAATTCTTGATGCTTGACATTGTTCTTTGAGCCTTAATTTAAATCTCAGGAAAAACACCAAGTATGTTCATTTCTTTGCTCTTCAACACCCATTTACAATAGCCACTGTGGCTCAAAATTTCATGGATCAGGTATTCAAGCTTCATGGCATGCCACATTCTATTGTTTCTGATCATGACCCAACTTTCACCAGCAATTTTTGGCAAGAATTGTTCAAGCTACACGGCACCCAATTTCATCTCATCACAACTTATCGTCCCTAGACTGATGGTCAAACTGAAGTTGTCAACAAGTGTTTGGAAACATATTTGAGGTGTTTTTCATCACAAAAGAAAAATTAGTGGGATTAATGGTTGCCACTAGCTAAATGGTGGTACAACACTTCATACCATACAACTACCTACATGACTCCTTTTGATGCATTATATGGACAAAATCCACCTTCAGTTCTCTCATATTTACCAGGTGTCTCAAAGGTCTAGGTGGTTGACCAAACACTTACAGTTCAAGAAGCTATTCTCCATACCCTCAAAGAGAATTTGGTCATGGGCCAGAATAGAATGAAGCAACAAGTAGATCAAGGCAGAAGGGGGTCAGGTGTTTCTTTGACTGCAACCTTACAAGAAAAATTCCCTCAAGGCTGACCATTGTCAGAAACTGGTGCCCAAATTTAATGGTCCTTATATCATTCTCAAGCGTGTGGGACAAGTGGCCTATCAATTAGCTTTTCCCAATCATTCTAAGCTACATCCTTTTTTTCATGTTTCCTACTTAAAGAAGGTGATTGGAACTAAGTGCCAAACTCAAACCAACCTTCCCGAGTTGGATGAAGAAGGATCCATTTGGATACAACCAGAAGCAGTTTTGGACCAGTGTGAGCGTCGCCTATGTCATCGAACCATAAAGGAAGTGTTATTCCAATGGAAAGATACAACCCCAACAGATGCCACTTGGGAAACAACTACCATTCTGCAACAATTTCCACATCTCAAGCCTTGAGGACAAGGTTGTTTTTAAGGGGGGGGACATGTTAGGGACCTAACCCTCGCGTAGGTAGAATAATATATTCCAATGTAATAAAGGTCAATATTAATAAGGACTAGAAATAAGGAAGAATAAGTCGAATGTAAGAATACCTAATAGAATATTTTGCTTCTAGAAGGATCTTCCTCTATATGGTTCTTTTGATAGAGATATTTAATATAAATAGGAGTCGAGGGTATGAGAACGGTTGTCTTGGATATTATTGTAATAGAGATCTACTTGACTGGAGGTTGCCCCCTCGAAGAGGCAAGTGAACATTGCTCTCAGTAATCAAAGTGCTCTTTATGGTGTTATTTTGTTATCATTTCAATATTATTTTGGTGTTGTTCTAGTTATATTGTTGTTCATCTGCCATTTATAGCATTTTATTTTTGTTCTACATACTTTTTATATATGGAATATTACAATGAGGGGTCAATAGGAAAAGGTTATTGTTGTTCGAGCATTCAAAGAGACAGAAAGAGATAAGAGAGTTTGAGAGAGTTGAGCAAGTAAGTTGCAGACATGAGTTATTTGCAGAGAACAGTGGAGAAACTGAAGATAGGAGAATCCTCATCATAGTAGAAGAAACAATGCACCAGGAAGAAATCAATACCTGTATTCAAGGAAACCCCTAGAGTGTCAGTGTCAAGGACAATCTCAGTTAACTCTCCAAAGGATTACGTGCTACCCAAAAAGTCGAAAATGAAGTAGGTTAAGCTACCAAAGGAGCTGAAGAATGAACTTGTCAAACCAGAGATCCCATCAGGGGTAATCATTAAAATATATATGTTAGGTGTAGTAGGAAATCTAAAGTTTCTAGACCATGACTTGACATACGTAAATAAGCTTCCATAGTTAGCACCAGATAAGTACATGCGCAAAAAACTCAACCTAGATTCATAGGAAGTTATAGTAGAGCCAAAAGAGTGGTTAGAAGGGATGGAGAAAACATGCATTTTGAATCTATTAGAGATTCTTGATTTTGGTAGGAGTGCAGAGATCAACATCTGCATCATTTTTTTATTAAGTTGCATCCATGGAGGATTTTTATGGTTGGGTAGGTTGGTGTCGATAGAAACTCAACTCATTTTGTGGATCATTGGGGTACCATCAACAAGGGAAGACCCACTGTCATTATTCACGGACAAATCTTAGGAGAAATCCTTGGAAGAGAAGATGAAATATAAGTACGAAACAAATAGAGGATCACGTGGTTTGGATGTTGCAAGTATTAATGATGAGACTGTCAGGTTCACAACGCAGGCGTTGGCTTGTAATTTGTTGAGGAAATGTTGCAAATATAAAGTATCACTAGGTGTGATAGCAAAAACTGAGAAGTGTGTCGTGGGAGTACAAATGAATTGGGAAATGTTCTTGGTAAATCAGTTCTTGATGAATTGCAGGGAGGCACAAGATAAAGGAACATAATTCCATTATGCATGTATATTGATATTTATTACATTAGTGGCTTAGAGGGAGCGTAAAGACACTGAATTTCTGAGAATTGTGAAGAAACCATGTTTAGCAACAAGATATGTGAACTTGTGTCATACTGTGCACAAGGAAAGACAATTGGATAATAGCATCACTTTCAATGTTTACAAGTGTTATAGTCCAAAATTCCTTATTTTTGCATACAAGACATTGGACCTTCCATTTGCATAATTTTCCAAAATATTGTTGAGGATTCATCTTAAAAAACCATTTTTTGGAAAGTGTACATGCCCTATTGAACTGATAGCCTATGTACACACATGTGTTGCATGATAGTTAACATGTTGCATGACATTTAGCCCACATTTATCTCCAAAATTTGCAAAAAATATAAAATTGTGCGGAATCTGGCAGAGTTTATGGGCTATGAAGGGTTTCCTAACCATTTTACCCCTTGTATCTCGTTCCCAAACTGAATAACCATGTTTTTCTCATACAATTTATGAAAACAAGAAAGATAATAAGAAAACTCTGCCAAAATCCCTTCCCTTTCTTAGCCTAAGATTTGCATCCCATTCTAAGTGTTTGTCTCAACATTCCCCTCCATCCTTTCTCCTTATGCAACCCTTCCTCCTTACCTTAGTGATACCTTGGTTGCGATAAGATAATGTGGGATTGATGCACTTGGAACCACGCCAGAGGATCCCATACTTGGTTCATGGAGCAGTTTCCAACAAAGATTGTAATCCTTTTTATCTTGAAATTGAATAAAAAGAGTTCATCCTTATCCCAAAACCTATGTTTGCATGCTTTTTTAATTTGCGCATTTATATCTATGTCTAAACTTTTAAATTTATTAGTAGATATTGTGTATGTTGTTACATTGTATTTCTAACCTTTTGTAGGCCATATTTGGGAGGAGATTTGTGATCTAGGAGACGATAACAAGTGAAAGAAGTCTACACCAACCGCAAGGACTAAAGGTGAACTCATTAACTCTCTTTCCTTTCTCTCTCATCAATTTTTTTAGATGGTTTTGGGGTAGCTTAAGGGTAGAACTGTCTTTTAAAGGAGTTAATTCTCTACCTTTACCTTAGACCCAATATAGGGGGATTTTTCCCATAATAGAATTGGCGACTCCACTCGGGAGTCTCTTTAGGGTCTTAGTGGGAGATTTTGGTTTGATTTGATTTTGTCAATTTCATTTTTAGTTTCCAAGTTACCGAGTTAGTTAGGGTCTTTGGTCACCTTCCAGGTGCCTACCATCCTTCCCTTCCCAGTTGGTTATCCAAACCTTTTTCTTTTTTGAAAATTTGCAAAGGTGTACACTCCCTGTCCTCAGTATAGCCCGCATACATACGCAGTATACATAGTATAAAACTTGTGTACATATGTAGGTTGCTTGTGTTCAACATGCATCTCTGTGTTTTGGAATGTTTAAAAAAAAAAAGACTTTTTTCTTTCCTAGCAAGAAGCTCTATGCTTCTCAAGCCTTCTTGAACTCTTCAGGGTATTTGTTAATTTTGTTTGGTTGGGTTAAAGATTTGGTTTATCTTACACTTTTTAAAGAACCGTTGTTGTTTCTTTATTTTCTTTTGTTTTCTTTGAAGGTTTAGGGTGAAATTATAAGTGTTAGATCCTCATGTGGATTCCATTGAATCCATGCATTCAAGAAGTGGTTTAGGGTCTCTTTCAGTCTTGGGTTTATTTTCTCTTTACCTTGTTTGTTCTTTGAAAAATGAAAAGTATCATTTACTTGTGATTTTTCTTTTCTAAGCATTTCAAAAAATCCAAAAATTGTTGCATTTAGTTATGCATTTTGTTTGGTAGTCGTAGCATAGGTTGTTTAATATAAAAGAAAATAGTTCCATTTCCAAAGTTCCTTATTTAATATTTCCTTGAAAGTTTAGTAGTTTTCATCTAAATTGTAAAAAAAAAAGCGCATTCTAGGAAACGTTTTGCATTTTATGATCTTGGACTAGTTTACTTTGAAAATTTTGTATTTTCAAAGATTTAAAAGTCATTTTTCAATAGTAGAACCTAGTTTGGTTTTGCACAAATGCTCTAAAGTTTTTATTTCTTCTCTTTCGTCTCTTGTAAACACCATAAGTTGCATGTCCATACCCTTTTGAGTAAATCAATCCAATTAAAATCAATGATTCACACTTAAAATCAACTAGACTTTTGTTTGTAGGTTTCACCAAGTAGTCTAGGCTCTAGGGCCTTGAAATAGGTGTGGAGGGGAAACTCTTCAAGGTTGCTTAAACAAACATAAGAGTCTATGATAGGAAGTGTCAGAGTCCATTTTTGTAAGAGTTATCTTAGACCCCCCTCTAACACAGGGGCTAAACACGAGGTCGTGTGAGGAAAGGTAGAGGTGATAACCTCTCAAAATCCAAACCGAGCGTAGTGGGAATCGTATATTGAGGGTCGTTCTTGGGAATTAAACTGATCGCATTTGAATACAGAGCCTTGTGGACCTTGAATCTGTTTGAGATTCTCAATTTTGTTATGGACCATTTTCCTTCGGTACCCTTGAAAGACTTTAGACTTTGTTATCATGCTCATTACGATTATCCTTATTGTTGACTGTACCCACCTGGTGACTGACTGTGAGCTGGAAACCTAGTTTCTTGTTTTTAGGGACTTACATGGGTGACTGTGAGGATATACCATGGTACCTAGGGCAGATTTTGGATTGTTCTTTGCAGAGTATACCCGAAGGGTGTTTTCGTGTTCAAGTTACACTTGCACCGGTAAGTTTCTCTAGTGTTGATTGGCGTAATTGTTCTTCCTTCCAATCAGTTGTTTGCTTGATTTGTCATTAGAAAATTTTTAGTGCATTCTCTGTGTTTCATGCTAGATCAACCTTAGAGTGTCGATTGATCATTTTACAAGGTGGAAGATCAACAAATCCACTGTTCACGTAGGCTTCAGGTCCTACCACTGATTACTTTGCAACCACATCTACCACCGCTAAGGCACAAGCTCGATCAAGAGGGTTCATTTGAAGCGATCGAGCCATAGGAAATTGTACCTGAGCCATCTTCTAGAGAATAATTTCCTACACTGAAGGATTCCACTGATTCTAACCTTGAATTTGAAGGCTTCAAACCTGCAAACCCTTTGATCACTAACTTATCGACATCACTTCTTATTCAGATAGTCCCACCTGAGGTGACTTCACCTGAACATCCATTTTTTAGACGAGCGACGATGGAAGCAACTAGTGCTACTTCTTCTAGTATTCCTCATACTACCATCTCAATTTTCATGGGGGGAGGTGTCGTGCCTCCTCCCCCACCTCCGCCTATCAGGACTACGGTTGTCCAGAGACCCACTACTTTGGGTAGTGGCACAATCCCTTCAATGACTCTGACCACTGTTTTCTCTATCCAGAATGTGTATGGATCTCTAGTTCAGTCCTAACCTACTCTAGTCTATAGACTATTATTCTGGGGGCAAGGAGCTCTAATGTTACCTTGGAAGGATCTATCGCAGGAACCACTGAACCATTCAACATTATCTCTTATGGTGGGGGTCATATCCCTCCTCCATCCCCTTCACTTAGAGGTACTTTCCAGCAGTCGATCGGGCCTAACACCAAATCTAGTTTGTTCAGTGGGGGGAGTCATGGACCTCAGTCCTAAATGACTTTAGTAGGATCTATTTATTTTTCTTTGTTCGATGCATTTGGAAATAACTCTTTCTCATCATATGCTTTCTCAATAGGGGGAAACCTCATTTTTTCTCAACCAAACACTATGCAAGGTTTCATTCCTTCGCAGGGAGCGATGACAGGAGTTTACTCCTCACAAAGTCTTGGAAATACCTAGCAGGGATCTTTTCCTTCGTAAGGGATGTCGATTGGGGGAAACCCCTCCCACACTTAGTGGAACCTTGAGAAGGGTTCAATACCTATGCCAGGAGGGTCAGATGGGGGCATACCCAACCAAGGTCCTTGGAATATTTTGCAGGGAGCAATCATTACACAAAGCATGTCATCAAACTATGGGAATCGGCCGACGATTCAGAATCAAATGTAAAGCTCCTTTTACTAGACAAGGCTACCACAGTCTCTATCAAAACCCTATCCAATAGCCAAAATGTTCCTAGCAACCTGGTGCCAGCCAAAATCCATGCCCCTCCTCTCATTTGAATCCGCCACAACCTAGACTACCTTTCCTAGCAACTCTGCATTTGCTAGACTTGTTGAGACTATTGAATGACCTGATATGTCCTGATCCATGTTGGTCCCCCATGACGACTAAGTTTCCCTTAGACATTTCTAAGTTTGAAGGAAATCCTGGCGAGGATCCAAGTGATCATGTTATGACATATCATTTATGGTGCTCATCAAACTCGTTAAAGGATCATTTTGTTCAATTCTGTTTATTTCAATGCATTCTTATAGGGGGTGCCAAAAAATGGTATATCGAGCTTGATATATCGAAATACACTTACTTTAACGACCTGGATATGGTCTTTTTAAACCATTTACAGTTACCGGTAAGATACAATGCCGACACCAAGTTGTTGACCAACTTAGAGCAAACAAAAGCCGACCATATCTCAGATCATATTCGATAATGGAGACAATGAAAGATTTTGATCAAAGTTAAGGTCCCTGCCACATTTTTTATCGAGTGGTTCCTAAATTCCTTGGTGCCCTGTGTAGCCAAAGACATCGCAACATCCGGGGTTGTTTACGAAGAAGAGGCTATCATGAGATCCCAACAACTAGAGTTAATTTACTCTCAATTCGATATGTTGTACGATATCATGCCTGACACACCACGGTCAACTTTCGAGAAGACTAAATAGAAGTCTGGGCCTCACACCGATGGCATAGTAGGATCAACATCGAGCAAGCCCACAGATCATTTGACTAATTAGTTACAAAAATTATCGATTCAACAAACGGTGGCTAGCCAAACTCCTAATTTGGATGCCCCTTTAACCCAAATGTTGGATGTACACAATGTGCAATCGATGAATCCCAAGGGTAAACAACAAACTGAGGGAAAGAGGAAATCTAAAAACAAGAAGGGTAAGGGGGTTAAGAGGGATGAAAATAATGTTGTCGAGGGAAAAAATGAAAAGAGGAAGGTGAAGTTTCCATGTAATATTTGCACACACGACCACTTGACTCACCAATTCCCTCATCTTGAGGAAACCCAAAAGTTATTGGTACAACAATAGCCTGTTGTGTTAACCAACCCTTTTCCACAAGGGGAAATTTTGACTCAAGCTTCCTCATCCATGAATGTGCCTGGGGGAAATCAGGGAGCCCCCGTGCCTAATACTAACAACGAAGCCACAAACATTTATATGATGAAGGCCAAAGCTAATCTACAAAACAGAGTTCATAATTATAGAATGCCAGCATCTACTAAGAAGGGAAAGAATCCCCCAACCCACTGCCTCCTCTTCAAATTGAGAAGACTGTAGGAGAAAATGTGACTCACATATCTAAGGGTGCATTCAAAAAGGATTCTCACAACCCGAATGCAAGGGATGCTCAAAATTACTCCATTGTGGAGGATATGGAACAAAATCCTTGTGCAATGTCTGCGCTGGAAGTCCTGCAGAGTTGTCCCTCATAGAGGAAAGAATTGTTGTCTACCTTGGGAGTAGTCGAAACTATTAACTCAGGAATCATTGTTTTTTACCCTACAGATTATAAAACTCATCTTCTTAACCATGTCGCTTTTCAGATAGTAGTGGTGTATGCCACGAAATCGTTGACACGAAATATTTTCCATACAGTGGTTGATGAGGGTGCATCGACTTGCATGATATCATTGGCATGTTGGAAGTCCATTGGTCAACCTGATTTTTCTCTGTCACCCACATTGCTAACCGCATTTGACGATCAATATTTTAGACCACATGGCACAATTCCCTCCTTCCCCATGCAGTTGGCTGGAAAAACTATGTGCATCGAAGTAGAAGTAGTCGATGTGCCTCTCGACTACAATATTTTGTTAGGGAGGAGTTGGACTTATGCTATGACAACAGTTGTAACCATCGTTTTTCATGTCTTGTGTTTTCCTCATGAAGGCCAAATCATAATCATTGATCAGTTATCCTTCTCCCATATTGGCCCTTCATCAAGGGAATCCATGGTCCCAATGATTGACAACCCACAGGCATGTATCATCAACTTAGGTGCCAGATTGTTTCCATATTTAATGGGGACTTTTGATTATCCACCGTCTCCTAATGATGTGAAGCTTATTTCAGTTGTCTCCGACCAGCCGAAGGTTGTGATATTTCAAGTCTCATCTTTTAGAATGAGTTACTTTAATGACCCATGGATTTTACCTTCCCCATTGGCTTCGATGGAAGGGATAGGGCACCCTGGAATGGCTATTCCCTTATCCATTGTTGTGGTTGCATACAATATTTTCTAGCAAGCCTCATGTTAACGATAAAAAATGCATTGGAATTTTTGCAAGAATGATGCCTAATATTGTAACAAAAATTTTTCCAGCTTCCCTAGCTTCAAATCCAAATCTGATTGCACCATTGGAAATATTATGATCTGTAGATGTCGATCGGCCATTTGAACGTGCGAAACAGACATTCCACGATTGAGAAAATTGATTTTTCCCAAAGGCATTTTTTTCTGGAAATTCTGACTTTCGGTGGTTTAGGCGAACAGGACAACTGTTCATTAACCACCGAAAGTTGCACTTTCGGTAGTTAATTCACCCAGAAGCTTTCCAAGTTAACCACCAAAAGCCTGTAACTGCCAGAATGAGCAAATTTTTGCCCAGATCATAAATTTTTGAATCAGAATGAGATGAAACCTCTTGGAATAGACAGGTGGTGAATTATCAAGACAAAGCCAACAATTATTTTTGACAGATGGTTGAAAGAGGAGGTGTTTCAAAGGTTTTTGGACATCTTTAATTAACACAGAAAATCAAGACACCTTGCCACATCAAAAAATTCGACTTGGTCTCTATTGGAGAGTCATCATTTAGCCTTGGGAGGCTATTCTTCACTGCACCAACAATCAACAGAGAGAAATCTGGGATTGACCTCATTTTGGGGAATCATCCCACCTCTTTTGCAACTGAATTTTGACTTACTATTTTTAGTATATCTAATCCTTGTTTTTAGGATCCTAGAACTACTTTGTAAAGCTATAAAGATTAGAATAGAAGATGAACCAGAGGTTCGATTTTGGGTTCTACATGCTGCTACTGTAAGAGAGACCTATTCTTATTATGTGAAAAATTGCAAGCTTCCTTCAGTTGTGTTGTCAGATTTTCTTTTCTGTTCTCTGATATCTTATGAGTGAAGGTTCTKTATTGATGCTCATTCAATCTGCATGTGACTGTCATATCACTAATTGATTGATTAAGTTGATAATCATAAGTTATTTCCTTAGTTATTAAACCCATTGTGCTTGTTTTATATGAGTATAATCTAGTTCCATAACTATTTTCTCTTCCATTTAATCAAACCTTGTCTGACTGCATTACTAGAAGGCCTTGTGAGATTTTATATTTCTAGATAGTCTTGAACACACAGTCCAGTCCCTAGATATTCATCTTGATCCAAAAACCACATCAATTATTAAGAAAATATTTCCCAAAAAGAGTTAGTTACCAGGCATCTCCGACTTACAGCCTAGGAGAGTTTCCTGGAGTGATAAAAAATTGGCGTCGTTGCTGGGGAGAGAAGATTGAAGCTCAGCTTCCCTGGGAGACGACATAGATCCAGCTTTGATGATAGACAAAGCCTGGACATCATTTGGTTGTAATCATCTATCTAGCGACTCCATGAAGGATGAATTCAGTGGCGACTCCATTGTTTAGAAAATTGTTGGTGACTCCACTGGTATGATATGAACAAGATCTTAGCCAAGAGGTATGCGTTCTGTGATTTTTCAAGCATTGTTGGTTTCCCTAATCAAGTACCTATTAGAGATGAATGGGAGAACTATCTTCCCAGATTTCGAGGAGAAGAGTGGGAAGTGCCAGCTAAACATTTGTTGGACTTTCATGATTACATGCATCGGTTTCACGTAGTGCATGAGGATGTTCAGATCCGACTCTTTTGTTTTTCATTCAAAGGGATTGCTCGTGATTGGTACCAATCTTTGCCTATTGCTAGTATCAGCTCTTTGGCTGATTTTCATGCTGCCTTCCATGTGTTTTGTAAAGGGATATTTCCGGCTGATCTTCTCTATCCTCAATGTTGTCATGAATTTAAATTATTGACTAAAGAATTAGATACTCATGAAAAATATGTTGCTGTAGAGGATATTCTTCATTATGAGCAAGAGATCAGTGATTCACACCATGATAAATTTAGTGATGCTTTTGACATCGTATTAAATTCATCCACTATTTTAGGTTGTCATGAAAATCATATTGTTTCTTCTAAAAAAAAAATGGAAATGATAATCCAATTAACAAGATAACAAGTGACAGTTTCAGATCTGTAGAGGTTGATGAGGATAGCCTACAAATTCCAGATTTGCAGGGACTGTCTAATCTTCAGCTAGAACACAAAAATCATGATCAAGAGTGTGTCGATGTTGTAATTGATACTAGTCATGAGTCTCTTGATCCCAATAACAGAGAAGACCTAAATCCCGGATTTGGATCTGCAGTAGATGATGAAGGCAGCCTTCATCTTTCAGATGTGCAGACACAGGGGAATTGCAGCAAATATGGAGAAGAAGGTGAGGGGATGAAAAGTCCAGATCAGCAGTCCATCCTACATGTTTCTCCGACAAGGGTTGAGCAGCCTACATTCAACAGTGAGATCAGTAAAGGTAGCTTTCAACATCATTTAAATTTTCAGTTGGATCAGCAGTTCAAAAAGGTATTTCTTTCTGAATTCGATGACCCTATTGCTGACTATTTGGATTCTATGAGCAGCATAAACCCAAGGATATTTTTGTCAGAAGAAGATTTTCTTTATCATCTATTTAAACCTCTTTTCTGCATGATATGGCTTCCATTGTTGTTCGGGACAAGATCTAGCATGATGCCTGTAAATAAATTTCTTACATGGCTTCATTGGAAGCATGAGTTTATGTGATTAAGAAGCAGTGCAAAGTGTTAGTGTAGGAATAGGAAAAAAAGAAAATAAGCTCCCCATACGAGCAGTTAGATCCTTTCAATTATTGGTTGTCGAATAAACAGACAGTCTACAGGCAGGTTTTGATTTTTCATGGTGAAAGCTGAAATAGGGCAGAACGCTACAGCAATAGGGATTCCTCTTCTAATGGCAAGGAATTTTTTGAGAGGCAGGTTGCAACCCTTCAAGAGGTTATGGGTCAGACGTTCATTACAGAGGACAAAATATCCAGAATACATATGAGTCAAATAGGGAAAATGGTGCATTTAGAGATAATTGGTTCAGACCTGGTGGAATGTCCGGGGAGCTGCCAAACAGAGGAAAGCAAATGTGAAGGGAGATTGCACAACTTCTCCAGACTGGGCAAGAAGCCACTACTCACATCCGGGTGGAGCATATCATCCGGGAGAAGAATATTATGGATGCATACGAAATTTTCGAACTCTTCTCTGAACTTGTGGCTATTCGCCTTCCTATTATTGAATCTCAAAAAGAATGCCCTCTCGATTTGCAGGAGGCTATTGCCAGTTTATGTTTTGTTGCTCCAAGATGTTCTGACTTGCCAGAACTACATATAGTTCATAGTATGTTTGCTGTCAACTATCGCAAGAAATTTGTTGTGGCTGCATCATAACCTAGTCCTGTTTGTGGTGTTAATTGCCAGATCATTGAAAAATATTTCAGTCCGTGCTCCTTCTGCTGAGGTGAAATTTAAGTTACTGAAAGAGATAGTTAAACAACATGAAGTAGAGTGGGATCCCTCAAACACAGAAGCTGAATTTTTCAAGCTGCATGAAGATTTGCTGGATGGACCCACTCAGTTTTTCAATGGGTCAAAAATGCCTCTTCCAGATGAAAAAGATCATCTTCCTCCAGTAAAATCTCCTAGCAAGGTTTCTATCTCAGATTCAGATTCTGATGATTTAGATCTTTCGTCAATTCCTACAGAAACAGTTGTACAGAGTTCAGATGCAAAAGTGGCTGCAGAAACAGTGCCCTTCTCATCGTTTACACCTACACATTCTGCACCAGAAAGTACTTTTCCTGGAGGCAATCATGACACTATTCCACACTTATCAACCGTTGGATCAGATTTTCCAGTTAGGAATATGAGTTCACTAGTCACATAGCAGATGTAGAATCCCACCCACAAGATGATCACATGGAAAGCTTTTCCTTGCTAAAACAGTTAAATACTGTTGGTTTCTTTTTTATTTGGCTATGGGTGGGAAAAACATGATGGAGAAAAGACCATACCCATACATATTTAGCACAGAAGGACATTTATTCCCCATGACTCCTGATCTTGTTCAATTCTCTAAGCCTGTCCCATATTGGTTGAAGGCAATGCCAAGGTGGGGATGACAATGCTCGGATCTTCCCGAAAAAACTTTTGCCCATACTGCAAAATCAAATTCTAATGATGTTGGTCTTCTGCATTAGGGACTGTTGCTTATTTTGGTAGCTTCAATGGAGAGCCTGCCTATTATGCCAAACTGACAATCTTGCATGATCGTTCTCAGATTTCTTCTTCTGGGATTTAATTATTAATAACGTCTTTGTGAATAAATCAATTCCCTGAATCTAGGCGGCGGTTTTCAAAGCTTTTTATATCATGATGTCGTTATATATAAACACTGAGATCCTGGAGCAATCTCCTATAAGATCATTGCCTGATCTTTTCTTCCTCTGTCCAGTGGTATGATAGATTCTACGGCATGGGCGCCATTCGAAGCGCCATTGGAAAAACCCATTATCTATACGAGTCTATTGTCGCCCGTTTTTATTGCACTGCTACGCACCTCCAGGATTGTTTTAGGATGAAAACAGTTGCAAAGTTAGTTGTGTTGCAGTCCACTATCCACAGACTGCAGAAACATGGCCATCGTCTATGGCTTCTTGTATTCATTTCATTCCTAATGTTTGCATCATTTTCTGCATTTTTAGTGAAGCAAATCCATTTTTTCTTTAAGTCACGATAAAATCTGCAGAAACCTTGTGAAATGTGATCAACAAGGGCATCACGAGGAACAAATGGCAGTTTTCCAAGCGAAGATTATTTGTAGCCTAAAATACGTAGCCAATATGCCAACTATGAACCAATTGCTATGGAAATGAGATTATACATTGGCAGAGATAGGTTTTTTTTTTAGAAGGCAATGGAGATATTATTTTGGATGGTGAGTATATATAGCTGAAATCAATGATGTATTTTGAGAACAAATTCTTTCAGAGAGTCTAACCTCAGCATAAGGGACAGAGGAGGCTGAATCTGTGGTGCCAGAAAGTCTTACCAAAAGATCAGGATGAGAAACCATCTGAAAATGGAAATTGGTGGAGAAAAAACCAAAAAATGGATCATCTCACAGAACAGATTGGTCAGCTGGCATCAGAATCAAATCCTTGAGATCTATGTCTGGGAATAGATGCATATTGTGAAAGGATTTAGGAAATTTGATCCAGATCGATTGGAATTTGCAAAACGAAGGCGTTCTTAAGAATATTTATAGGCTGAAGCCTATACATAGCCATACTCAACCACAACAGCAGTCTACCGACCTCCAGCACAGGATCGTGCAGGTTTGGAAACCCTTGACAAAATTTCCAGCTCCATGGAGGGAGAAATACAGGTTGAAATACATCATGATGAAGTTACAAGTCTAGTCAGAGAGAAGGGGACCTCTTCCAAGAAGCTGTGAAGTCGTTTGCAGTAATACAGGTAATTGAAATTTTGAAATTTTGATTTCTGAAAGTGTTTCACCTTTCGGTGTTTTAGGCGAGCCTGTGAGTGCTCATTAACCACCGAAAGGGGGTTCTTTCGGTAGATAAGGTGCTTAAATCCGAATATCGTTAACCATCGAAACCTGTAACTAAACAAAGAAAGATAAATTTTTCACAGATCGATGTTTTGTTGATCCAAATCTTTTGAAAATACTCATGATGGATAGATGATGAATTATGTATTCAGTTTCAAGATTCATTTTTGGTATATAAAGATTAGAAAAGGTGGCCAAGTTGGTTTTGGCACCTATTTTGGTGGAAACAAGTTGGATTTTTTGCATATATCAGAAGATCTAAAAATGCTTTGTATCTGAAGTTGTTGTTGTATTGATACACAATCCAGAAAAGGTTTACAGAGACATGGTTGCAACTGGAAACACCCTCCGTTAGTGGCTTCACAACCTGAGTTTTTATTATTATTGTAGACTTATATATGGCTTCTTTGTGATTGTTCACACAACTCAGTGGATCTTTGTTTTACTATAGTCCTTGATCCTGCTTCTATACCTTATGAAAATGCTAGTGGTGGTGCAGCTTGGTTTCCTCATTATGTTTCTGGAAGGCTGAAATATGCAATTGGTGAAAATCCTCATTTCTCTCCTAATCATGGAAGATAGTCATGGTGGATGTGCCTGTTGACCTCATAATGAGAATTGGAAGCGTTGTAAACAGAGAGAGGAGCTTCATCTAGTAAACCCTGAGGTCTTTGTACTCTTGCAGGTAATCGAGATTCATTAAGTTTTGATTTTTGGGTGAGTTTCTATTTTCAGTGGTTTAGGCGAGCCCATGTGTGTGCTCATTAACCACCAAAAAGGATGAATGACTCCATGGCCCAATACTAAAGGCACTAGGTCTTCTAGGTTCTTGGAAACCTCGCAGGGAGGTCTCCATCCCAGTTGGAGCCAGATGTTAACGATAAAAAATGCATTGGCATTTTTGCAAGAATGATTCCTAATATTGTAACAAAAATTTTTCTAGCTTCCCTAGCTTCAAATCCAAATCTGATTGCACCATTGGAAATCTTATGATATGTATATGTCGATCAACCATTTGAATGTGCGAAACGGACATTCCACGGATGAGAAAATTGATTTTTCCCAAAGGCATTTTTTTCTGGAAATTCTGACTTTCGGTGGTTTAGGCGAACATGACAACTGTTCATTAACCACCGAAAGCTGCGCTTTCGGTAGTTAATTCACCCATAAGCTTTCCAAGTTAACCACTGAAAGCCTGTAACTGCCAAAATGAACGAATTTTTGCCCAGATCAGAAATTTTTGAATCAGAATGAGATCAAAACCTCTTGGAATAGACAGGTGGTAAATTATCAAGACAAAGCCAACAGTTATTTTTGACAGATGGTTGAAAGAGGTGTTTCAAAGGTTTTTGGACATCTTTAATTAACACATAAAATYAGGACACCTTGCCACATCAACAAATTCGACTTGGTCTCTATTGGAGAGTCATCATTTAGCCTTGGGAGGCTGTTCTTCACTGCACCAACAATCAACAGAGAGAAATCTGGGATTGACCTCATTTTGGGGAATCATCCCACCTCTTTTGCAACTGAATTTTGACTTACTATTTTTAGTATATCTGATCCTTGTTTTTAGGATCCCAGAACTACTTTGTAAAGCTATAAAGCTTAGAATAGAAGATGAACCAGGGGTTCGATTTTGGGTTCTACATGCTGCTACTGTAAGAGAGACCTATTCTTATTATATGAAAAATTGCAAGCTTCCTTCAGTTGTGTTGTCAGATTTTCTTTTTTGTTCTCTAATATCTTATGAGTGAAGGTTCTTTATTGATGCTCATTCAATCTGCATGTGATTGTCATCTCACTAATTGATTGATTAAGTTGATAATAATAAGTTATTTCCTTATTTATTAAACCCATTGTGCTTTTTTTATATGAGTATAATCTGGTTCCATAGCTATTTTCTCTTCCATTTAATCAAACCTTGTCTGACTGCATTACTAGAAGGCCTTGTGAGATTTTATATTTCTAGACAGTCTTGAACACATAGTCCAGTCCCTAGATATTCATCTTGATCCAAAAAACAAATCAATTATCAAGAAAATATTTCCCAAAAAGAGTTAGTTACCAAGCATCTCCAACTTACAGCCTAGGAGAGTTTCCTGGAGTGATAACACCTCAAACAACATTGATCTGGCTCTCTCATAGGAGCTATATCCCATTCTCGAGCCTATTTGGGCTCAAGACTCTCTCGCCACTTACTACCCTTTTGGACTTAGTCTTTCCCTCTAACGAGGTGATTTTGGAAGAAATGACTGGGCTAGATAGACCTTGGGAAAATATTCACCACAGATCTTATTTCTTACCTAAGCTGAAGAGAATAATGGCAGGAGAGTTCATTAAAACCATGAATGTATATGCCCCTTTTCCTATTATCCCTCTGTCCATGCACAAAATATATGCGAAGGGAAACATGGAAAGTATAGCTGAAACAATTCCTATCGACATCTCTAGAACCCCTGGCTTCATGGAACACATCTTCATCAGAGAAGATTATTCCCCCGAAGAGAGTTATATATACACTGAACTATTTAAAGAGTTTCGCGACATATTTGCTTGGTCTTATGAGAATATAATAGGCACTAACTCACGTATCGTTGAACAAGAGATCACAACTTACCTGGATGTTAAGCCTGTCCAATAGAAGCTTTGCCCAATCAATCCTCACAAGGAATCAATAGTCAAGGCTACGGTAGAGAAAATAATCAAGACTCATTTCATATATCCTGTGAAATTGAAGGAATGGGTGTCAAACCTTATTCTTGTCAACAAAAGAAAGGTATGATCCATGTGTGTATGGACTTTCATGACTTGAAAAAATATTGCCCGAAAGATAATTTTCCAACCCCATTCATTGACAAGATTGTCGATGAATGTGCAGGTTGTGAGTTATTTTGTTTTATGGATGATTTTTTTGGGTACAACCAGATTCAGATCAAGCCTGAGGACCAACATAAAACGAAATTTTTATTTGTTCTTGGGGTACATTTGCGTACAAAACAATTTCTTTTGTCCTTAAGAATGTTGGAGCCACATTTCAATGCGCCATGTCACTTTCCTTCCACGACCTCAAACACATAGTTAAGGTGTATCTAGATGATCTAGCATCACTTTCTTGTAAGAGATCTGATCATCCCACCCATTTACAACTTATCTTTGAGAGGTTTCACTACTATTGGATTCTCCTGAATCCAAATAAGTGTAGTTTTTGTGTGACATCAGGATGCTTGTTAGGTTTTATCATGTCAACTAAAGGGATCATGGTCGATCCTCTAAAGGTTGAGGTAATAGTTCAATTGCCTCCCATGTGCACAATCCCCAAGCTTCAAAGTCTATAGATGAAGGCTAACTTTATTCAGTGTTTTCTTTCCAACTATGTCGATATTTCTAAAGGGTTTATGCATCTCTTAAAAAAAGGGGTCCCATTCTGTTGGGATGAAGCAAGTCAACTCTTTTTTGAAACATTGAAACGTGATTTAACGACTACTCCTCTACTGAGTCCTTGGAATTATGGCAAGGATTTCTTGTTGTATTTGGTTGCCGCAGAGTCTACTATTGGCATGGTCTTGGTCCAAGAGCATGATGCGCTCAAAGATCATGTTATCTACTATCTTATCCGAGGCTTGGTAGGACCGGAACTCAACTACAAGCATGTTGAGAAAATTTATTTTGAAGTTTTTCATGCTGTCCAACGATTCCATCATTACATATTACTTTGGAATACCACCATTGTAGTTGTCATGAACCATTTTCAATATGTGTTAACACGACGGGTCATCAACGGGAAAATTAGCCAATGGATAGTCATCCTACAAGAATTTGACTTGGATTTTGTTTGGAAAAGTCTAAAATGTCTTTGGTCTTTATTGAACTAATCTCATAACTTTCGATCAAGACTGATAATAATTTTCTTGAAGAGTCACTGATTAATGAGGATATTTTACTTATTGCATCTTTTAACCCTTGGTATGGAGATATACTTGTGTATCTTCAGACTTTGAAGTGTCCATCTTCTTCTTCTCATGATGAGCGTCGATGAATACACCATCAAGCGCGGAACTATCTTATCCTCAATAATACTATATATCATAGAGGAGTGCATTGCATTCTTCATCGATGTATCACTCAAGAAGAGGAAGAACTTGTGTTAAATGACTATCACACAGGAGTATATGGTGGTCACCTGTCTGGGTTGGCAACAACACAAAAGATTCTTTGCGCTTGATACTTGGGTTGGCAACAACACAAAAGATTCTTCATGCTTGATACTTTTGGCCTTCGTTGATCAAAGATTATGTAGAGAAAATCAAGAAGTGTCACCCATGCCAGATATTCTCTCGGAAGATGTAGGCACACCCAACTCCCATGTTTCCAGTTATCATTGTTGGTCATTTCACCAAGTGGGCAACTGATTTCACTACATGCCACCTAGTTTTAGCTAGGGGGAATCTCTATATCATTGTAGCAGTAGACTACTTTACTAAGTGGGTTGAATCTATGCTGACTTTAAAAATGATGGGGAAACAACTACACTTTCCGTTTTTAACCAAATTGTAGCCAGTTTCGGTATTCCGAAGGTTATTGTCACATATCATGGCAGTCACTTCCATAACAAGATGATGTCTGAGTTAACAAAAAAACTAGCGTTTAAACAGGAACATTTTTCACCTTACTACCCATGGGAGAATGGTCAAGTAGATTCTATTAATAAGTCTCTCAATACTATTCTTTTGTGGATGTTCAATTCGGACAAGTCAAATTGGCATTTGATGTTATACTCAACACTTTGGGCTTATCGAACCTCATTCAAGACTGCTAACAGTTTTTCTCCTTTCCAAGTCATTTACGAGCTGGAGGTAGTCTTGCCCATATAATTCCAAATCCATTCTCTTAAGCTGGCAGTGGAACTACTACCCGACACTACACCACTTGAAGAGTGTCTTTTATATCTCGAGCAACTCTATGAGCAATGTCGAGATGTAGTCTTGGCCAACGAGGCTCACAAACAATGTGTCAAGTGTTAGTATGATCGGTCCATCCACCCTCAGATTTTATTCAAAGGAGATCTTGTCCTAGTATATGACCAAGATAAATATCCCTTGGGGGAAGGCAAGTTCAAACCCATGTGTTTTGGACCATTCATTGTTAAGAAATTTGTAGAAAAGGGTTCTTATCAACTGGTTGATTTCGAGGGTAATGCTTTATCATAGCCTAGAAATGGGCACTACCTTAAGAAGTATTATGCTTAGATCGGTCACCTGAGCATGACTTCTTGTATATAATGTATATATTTACTTATAAAGTATTGTCTTTAATTTTATGGACATGTAGTTTATTGTGTTTTATTTTCACTGTGGCGGATGTAAAGTGAATCTGAGGTCTATGTTGGGTTCACAGACAGTGCTTGTCAACACACTCTGAGGCTTGCTTCCGCAGCTTGGGTGATATTTACACCTTTTGGTCAGTTGATATTTTCTGGAGGTATTTCTCTAGGTGAAGCAACTAATAATGTTATCGAGTACAGTTCTGTAATATAATTACTATGTGATGTCTTGTCACATGTTATTTCTCACCTCCGATTTTATCTAGATGCTCAACTAGTCATGTCTCAGTTAAATGGAGTATACCATGTTTACAATCCAACCCTTCATCGACGATTCCTTAGGGTATGTATCTTAGAAAACTATTTTGATTATATTAATTATATTCATGTTCCTAGGAGATATAATCAACTAATTGATACATTGGCTAATCAAGTATTAGATTGGCATATTCCTCACACATAAAAGTAAAAGCACACACATACATGCACATGTAAACACATTTGTACAAAATGTTTATCTATAAGGAAAAAAGATGTATAAATATAATAATGTTTCCAAAAATAATTTCATAAGTACAAAAGTGGGCCATAAAGCCTCGAATAGAGACGATATACATCGTTGGGCTCAAGCCCTCACTACATAATAGAGTACAAAAGGTGCCCTCGACACAAATGTGGTCCAATACTTACTGTGGCCTAGGCCTGCTGGCCCTAATATAATGAACTACGACATTCACAAGACATTGAAACAACTAAACCCAAGTCCTGGGTACCCCTACAATGTGCGGTTGCATGGCAGGGGGAATATTCTCTATCTATGCCATCGAAACTGAACGAGTGAGAGTTGTCAGGGTTCTCTCTACTCATCACAATAGTCTCTCAGTCTCTTTGGCTAGTAGTCCTCTTGCAACTACTGGTCCTCCTACTACTTTTGGTTTGACATCTTCTTGAGGATGATTTTTGGTCCTGGTGAAGTATTCCAGTCACACTGGTCCCACATCTATATATGACAGATCATTGAGTTAGTACTTTGACATTACCATAAAAAGGATAACATTTAAAAAGTTTAAAAATAAAATAACTTTAAAATGTGTTTACCTATCTCTCTGTGCTCCTTTCCAGGGGGCATAGGCATATCAAGATCCCTCAGGAAACTCATCCCTGCATAGGGGTAGCTCTCGATCATAGGAATCCGATGGGACCATGAGTCAAAAAATTTGACGTTGAAGGACTCATGTACTCTCCCCGTTGCCTGTCAAGGTAACAAAGTTTCCCACCTGCATAATTCCAGAAAGGAGGAAATATGGCCTCATACTGTCTCCCTCAGGATAAGGCTTGGCACTCTCTTGAAAAATAAAGCACACAACATGGTCCCGAACCTCAAGTTATTGTTCATTCTTGTTCAGTAGTTGACCAGTTTTTTTTTCATGTATGTGAGCATGGTAGTGCTCCAGTAAAAAATAGTGGAATCTAGACACTAAGATGCACAATGCATCTATGCACATTAATCCTGATGAAGTGTTGTAGATCTCGTGATCCACCCAATCATGTAAAGTACTATGAAAATATTTAGGCTTGTGATATTGTGAATTGGCACTTGAGATCCTATTTTCTTAGTGCTAGTCTCACAATACATCCCAATATAATTCTCTATGTTATGCGGTCCTGGAGGAAAGGTCCTCAAGTTGACTGGTTCCCCCCTCCTCGAGAAGCCAATCAAAAAGTAAATATCCTCCATCAACGGATTCAATGATTGACCCTCTAGCATGAAGGCCTCTACATATGGATGCTAGTACTCTATCAATTGGTTTAGTAGCCTGGGTTGTTCCCTCATGAATGGACACTGAAAAAATGTCCACATACCACACTTCTTAAGCATGGAAATGGCCTCTAGGTCCTCCTCTTCCGAGACATATAACTATTCATGTTCCCTCTATCGCAAGTGAACATACATCCTGTTGCAAAACATTGGTGAGGTTAGCCCCTTGTTTCATATTTTTTGAAATATAAAAGATATGTACACAGACTATCTTTAAGACAGTCGCATATGTATGTGGGATAAGTGTTACTTTTCTCATGTACATATGTGTGTTGTGCATGGAAAACCCACGTACACCTAGTCCCAACCATTTTACTAGGGAGCACACCCTCCAAATAATAAATTAAGAAACAAATAATGAATGAAAAGGAAGAGAAAGATCATTTGTACTTGGTTCAGGTTTGAGGATATTTCATCCATCGTAGATCCTCGAATTCACATTTTAAAGAAGAAGCTTTTTTTACTTTTTGGTTATTTTCCAATTTGCAATGGTTAAAATGAGTTGTCCACCTCTATTTATAGAATGTTTTGGCCCTTTTTTCCCCAGTTTGATCCTCTTTTTCCCTATTCTTGGCTCAGTGGGTACTTGAGTTTCTTTTTGAGAAATCTTTGGGTTGTTCTAATGTACGTGTTCTTTTGATTTGGTGTTTTCATGAGATGGGTTACACTCATATCATCCCGTGGTAAAAGTTGTTTTTTGGAATTTTCATATAGATTAGGTTCTCATCACCTTGCATTTTGAAGATTGTTGACTTTTTCTCTTCACCATAGGATCGATCCCACCGAAGTGCGACACAGAACCTTCTACGCTGCTTTAGAAGTGTCGTAATTAGGTTGTAGAGCCTTCCTTTACATGGATTCCTTAGGTAGATCCTTTACTTCATTTTGGCATCCATGTTGTGAGTTTTTTGCAATAGTCTTGGGAGTCCTTTTAGTCCCTCCATGATTATATATCGAAGCCCCATTCTTCTTCATCTTTTCTGGCTCATACCCAAGGGACTCCCTATGAGCACGATTTGTTGTCTTTCAGGCTCACTTAAACTTTGAAAGCAACATATAACAAGAGATTATTTATTATTTTTGGTCTCATTAAGATTACTTAAGAAAATAAACCCCCTTGGAGTCTTCTTTAAGCCCTTTTCAGACTCTCTAAAATTGAAAATATTGTTGAGTGATCTTGTTTCCCTTCACGCTCGTCAAACTAAAATTTGAAAGCACATCTGTTTGGAGGTAGTTTACCCATTTTTAAATCCAGATGGTTAATTTATGAATAAAGGTATTCCCTAAGAGCTCCGGTTAGCTAGGAGAGTATTCTCAGGCATAAGTTTAACCATTTTTTGGGCCTAGGGGACTAAATTTTTGAAAAAGGGCCATTCTCCTAGGTTTTGGTTTTATTTTTTTCGGGCCTTGGAGATTAACTACAAAAAAGGAACCCCTCCAAAGTCCATAGTTAATCTCTTTTTAGACTCCCTAAATATAAAAATATCGTCGAGTGACCTTGTTCCTTTCACACTCGTTAATTGGTCCAAAAGGAATATCTATTTGGCATAATTTTAACCCTTTTTTCGACCGATAGATTATCTAGGAAAACGGTACTCCTTAGGAGACATGTCTCGCCGAGAGATTTCTCCTAAGTTATATTTTATACCTTTTTGGGCTAGGGAGACTCAACTTAAAAAAAGGTTGTGAGTCCATATAGTTAAGCTCTTTTCAGACTCCTTAAAATTGAAAATATAGTCGAGTGATCTTGTCTCAGTCACACTCATTAAAATGGTTTTGAAGAGATGTCCTTTCGATATAATTTTAACCCTTTTTCGAACCGACCGGAGTAATTACATAAAATGAACACTTTGGAGTCTTCTTTTAGTGTTTTTCAGACTCTCTAAACATGAAACACCATTGAGCTTACCTTCTTTGGGCTTGTAAAAATCCACATGGAAGGAGTCTTATTCTGTCATACTTAATCACATCACATGTCTCATCCTTGCATCATTGGCCTAATGTCAGATTCATGTTGCTATTAAATGAACCTTCAAAGCATTCCTTAAACGCAGGCCTTGTAGATCTTTTTCTCTCGTGATCTGACACCTTGAACCATGGAGGAATTTTCCCTAGTATCCTTATCCTCCACATGTCTCCTTTCATTGAGCATCAGTTTGTTACATGCTCTTGGAACTAGTTTTCTTGCCCATGACACTCATTCCTCCTTTGTAACGTAGCATTATTTTATTCTTTTTCAAGCTCGTTAAAAATTTGAAAAAGACAAAAAATAAAATATTCCAAAAAGAGGGGATGGGATATACATTCTCTTTTTTATTAGCAGGAAGATAGTCTCCCTTGGACAAAGCACATCCTTTCGTTTGTTCACCAAGCATTGGGATATATTGTGACCTTAGGAAGCTTTTCTCATTACATAGAGTTGTGTCCTCCTCCGTTTGGTTACTCTTCCAAACATATGGAGAGTTTTTTATGTCTCCTGTATCACAGACTTATGTCAATAATATGATGCATGAGTCTCATATTTTTGTCGTTATTTTGTCCAAGGGAAGTTTTATCCAACCTAAGTCGGCCATTCTACAGTTAATCTCTTGAATTTCATGAGTCGACCATCTCGATGAGTCCAATCAAGTTCGGATTCAAAATCAATGAAGTTTTATGCCTAATGATCAAGATCCTCCAGTATTTCCCCGATGACATGTCAAAGATCTCAAATAGTGATTATTACACTCCTATCTGATATTTTTAATATCTTAAAGTTTTTTCTCGAGTTATGAAGTCCTTGTCTTCAGCCACAGACATCAATTCTTCCAGAAGATGCATATCATATTGTACTTGTATATCTTCAAATGATCTTGAGATGTAGATCCATTGTGTATTGTTTGTGGCTACACTTTATATGGAGATTTATATTTTGTCTAATAGTCATATATGACATGGATCTGCAGTGTACTTTATTGTAAGCCATGCTTAGTTCATATCGAGCATGGGTATTTTCACCTTGGATAGATTATCATTATTTTGCAGATGTCACATCACAAACACTCATATCGGGCTCACTCAACTCCATGGATTTTCACTATGTAAATATATTGTAATGTATTTATCATTAAATAGACAGAGCATTTAGGATACACTGCGTAAACTACCACAGGTAGTGGAAGCATACAAAGAGAATGCAACTTTTAAATTAGGAAGACACCATATGTATATCCAAGCCAAGAGCAACCTAGATCAACAATGGTTGACAACCAGATACATGTTGATAGTATATGAGGTTGGATAGATTATAGAAGAATGGGAGGAATAATGGAAAACCCCGGTACCAGAAATGGAGCATCCATAAACACAACCACTAGAGAACAATATATAATAAGAAGAAGATGAATAGGAAGGACAAGGAAATGGTGTAGGAGACACATAGAAAATAGTACTATGCCCTAGAGAAAAGAGGAAAGAACATGATAAGGGGAAATTGGTACTCCAACACAAGAAAAGGAAAGCATTCAAGGAAATGGCCACCCAGGCCTTGATAGAAGAGGACCTAGAGAAAATAAAATATCAAGTAAAGGAAGTGGCAGATGAATCATTTCAACACATGATGCAGAAACAAGAGGAGATACACATGTAGGTGCAGGAGAAGATAGCTTCATTGCATCATCTTTTAGAAGAAACCAAGATATCACCGAAGCAAAGGGAAAAGGAAGAACATATGGTGAGTACAACAAAGATTACAAAAGAAAGACTAGATATATCTCACCCATCAAAAGCATTAGTAGGACGTTGAATGATAAAGATATCACCAAGGGCTATAGAGTTCCCCTCGATAGAGATGCAGGAGCAAGCACAAGAATTAATTAATATTCACTTAGTCTTGTTGCAGTTGTTGATGAATGTATTAAAGGGTTTGCAGACAAGTGTTACACGGGAGATAAATTTGTGCACAGAGTCGATGGAGATAGAGTTGACCAAAATGAAAAATGATAAGGCAGAATTGTAGATAAAATACAACAAAGTTATGGTGGAGTGGGATGAGGCCGAAGAGAAAGAAGAAAGGATACAACAGGAAATCTATAAGGTTTATAACGACATTCCATAGGTCCCTATGGAAGTAGATGTTCCATTAAAAGATAAAGTGTCGAAGATTAGTGAAGCTATTCAGGGATTCCTAGCGAAGATAGTAGACTTAGGAGCATGCACTACACCAAACACTCCACCTGAGGAAAGGGAAAAGAGGGAGAAGACAACGACAAAAACAATGGAAATTATCAAGATTTTGGAGGAGGAGTGTGTCAAGTTGTATGATGAAAGCACACAAGTATGGACTCATCTAACAAAAGATGGAGAGTTGCAAGGAATAGAGAAGAAGTTGTAGGTTGCATAGGAGAAGGTGAAAAAGTTTAAAGAGATGATGAGCACACCGCCAACAACAAAAAATATGGCTTCAATCACCAAGAATAGGAAGTTGTACTTAGAAATGAACCAAATGAGAGAAAAACAATAGGATCGTGCACAGAATATTGAGACAATGCAGGAGGAATCATTTCAGGTAACACATGACCTTCTGGTTGCACAAGGCATAGCGAAGTAGGTAGTGCAAGAGTGTACAGAGAATATGAAGACCCACATTACTACAAAAACAACAAAGGGAATTTTGTTGAAGGAAACAAAAGTAAAGGAAAAGGTTGTGATTGCAAGAGAAATGTTCTAGAAGTTCATTGCAATGTGGAAGAAGGCTTGAAGTGGCACGTGATGAGCCACAAGTGAGTGTTGGGGGCCTGTTGGAGAAGGACATTTTGGGACCAGTTTGGGAATCGCAAAGGAAAAATTCTATGGCAAGTCGACTAAGGAGCATCGCATGCGGAAGAAAGGAAGGAAATTATCACATTTTTCATGTGTCTGCACGTGAAAGGAGGAAGTTAGTTAGGCATTTTGGTCCATTTTGCACTGGGCTAATCCCTAATGAAAATGTATAAATATGTAAGGGTTTTTGGTAGAAACAATATTATGAGATGTGAAATATGTAAGTGGGGATAAGTGTGAGATTATGATGTGTGATGAAAAAGTGAGGCTATGTTTATGCAAGGAGAGAATGAGCTAAGTGTGCAGTGTATGCGCGAATGAAAAGGGCATTTTTTAGTAGAACTGAGATATCATGTATGAGCACAGTGCACACATTTTGTAAGAGATCATGTTGAATAATGATATAATAATCATGTTGTTGTGGATGTAGCCTATATTGGGTGAACCATGTTAAAATATGGTGTCTCTATGTTATGTTGTGATGTGCTTGTTTACTATTTTGTTTATTGTGTGCACTTAATGTGTGTTGGGTAATATGAATATGTTATATGTTGTTATGGTTCTGCACACATAATGAATGGTACAATGAATGAATGTTAATTCAAATGGTTATGATGAATTCCTCCCTCCCCTTCATGACTGCGGAAACCTGGTTCCTGCAGTCCCCATAGGTACCTTGGGTGAGACCTCACCTGCTTGTGGGTGATGCTAAAAGGTTCAGTATCTTAAGGGTTTTTTTGGTGAATTAAATTTTAAAATTGGGTCTACCCATTGCACACCAAAAAAAACCTCACTCTGTCATTTTTCTCTATCCAATATGGAGGATATGGACAACCTACTCTCATCAAATCGAGCACTAGTGGGAACCATAGGTCAAGTTATCCTTATATCTCAAAATGAAGTGGAAATACAATCTGTTATCCCATTTTGTGGATAACTAAGGAGATTGTGTCTCGAGGCCCTCAAGTTGAAGATATGGAGTGACAAGAGACTACATGACTAGCAATATCCACATGCACATATTGGATACCCTTCTCACCACCATAGAGGTCTTATGTTTTCAGATGGAATCCACCACACCAGCTGGCTTCCAAGAGGCACTGGTCCTTGCTCCATGAGGTACAAGTAAGGTATTATGTTGAGTGTCATTCAATATTTGAGTCATTTGAGTATGTTGCATCTTAGACTGCTTTATATTTCATAAAAAGTGCTTAGAAATTATGCCTTTTCCCTGTTTGACCTTGGTGGTTGACATTGTTTCCTAGTAAGTGGCCTTCATCATAAATGGGTTTACTACTAGGAAATCCATTGAAGAGACATCATACCATTCCCAACCATACTTACCACTTTTCATCACTTAAACCCCCCATTTCCTTATCTCTTGGGATTTTAGGGTGTATTGGCCCAAGAAGCGGTTGAACCTCACTCTATGGGAAGAAGGGGTTGAACGCTCAGAGGGATTGTTGTTGGGTAAAATATAAATCCTATGTATAAACCTTCCAGATGCTTTTCCCAGGGATCCCCCAAGAAAGCAATGAAACACTTATATGTAATAAAAGCGGGGACCCATAAGAATAAGAGATAGAATGATTAAGGGTTAGTTGTAGGATAGGAGGTCTCATCACGAGCCGACCTATCATAATCATAGGTATCTATAGGTATGACACTACCATGATTTGGACACCAAGGCAAGTTCGTGGCTCTCAATTGCACAACTGAGAGAAAGGGGATCTCATCACGAGCCAAACTTCTCATTTCCACAAAGTATTCATGAGTGACACTGTCATTATCTAGAGACCATACCATGACAATGGCTTTCAACTTGTCCTTAAAAAATTAAATAAACAAATAATGGAAAAACGATGTGCTTCGAAAAATTGCATTGCAAACGAAGGTGCCACACACCCTTTACAAAGGAACCCATGAATGAGACACTGCAACCCCTTGTATGTCATGAACCCCATGCCCATTGAGTGTTGATTCTTAACAACTTCATCCAATTTACATGGCTTAGAGAGGGGTCACTTGGGAAACATTCCTTGACCTAGGAAAGATCTACCCAATTTGACACCTCGTCAACCCTCCCATATCCAAGCTTGGCAAGTCGCATAATGTTTTTGAGCACTTACTTGTTTGACATGGTAATATTTGATGCACATGATTAGGTGGCTCATTTATTGATTTGATTTACTCATCATTATATTTTGACTTGATATCCTTGGAGGTCATGCACGTTTGTCTTTGCAGGACCTAGTTGGTGGACAGTTTTGGAGGAACATGCTTAGCTTGTGCTTCCATGGGGCTTGAATCCCATAGGTTGGATGCCAAGGACCCAATTTATGGATGAGAGGAATGTCTCTTTGGAGGCCTAGAATATTACTTGAGAGACATGACCTATCCCTCACATGACCAAATGTTTTGCCTAAAAGTGGAAAAATGTCATCTTTTGGAGGCTTGACACCATGCTTGAGGGGCTTGAGGTGGTGATGACTACACATGGAAAATTTTGAAGGAAGAAAACCTTGGATCATGAATAATAATGGTGGATTGGAGACATATGGCCTTTGGAGGCCCAAACCTACCATCTCCAACTCAACATTTGGCCTAAAAATGTCAAAACGTCCCTCCTTAAGGGGTGGCGTCGCCTTTAGGGTTTTCTTTTTGTGTAAAATTAAATTTTAATTGAATTGTTAAATATTAATTGTGTAAAGGGGAAATATTAGGGTTGTTTACCCCTATTCTTGTGGTTTAACCTAAAATTACGTGGAAAAACTATTTTGGAGACAATTTGTATAAATAGAGATCATAAGATCTCATTTTAAACACATCCCTCCCATTTGGAGAGGCCTTGGAATGAAATTTTCGCTATCTTTGGCTAGTTTATCTCTTGTTATCTTGTGTATGGATATATTCTTGGTTATTTTTTGATGGAAGTGATGTGCTAGCCTTGGAAGTCTCTTATTTTCTATTGTGGAGGTTTGTCTTGGCATTTTTCCTTGAATTGGTAAGGATTTTTACATTGTGCTATCATTTGTTATTCAAGTCAAGGTTATTTTGCTAGATATAGGTGGGAAGTACAAGTGACTGCACCCCTACATTAGCCTCCATCATTTTATTCTTAAATTTTATTGGTTTAACAAGGGTTTTCTAAGAGAATTATAAGTGCATACACCCTCTTAGCCTAAACCCTAGCTAGGGATACTTGCCTTGGGGAGTAAGAGGATTTACACCCCCAAGGAGGTAGTACATATATCTCTTTCTTTATTGAATACATTAACCAAATCATTAACTTCTCTAGTCATCACTTGTTGCATTGGAGAAATAAAGTGTTGCCTTGGTAAACATGAAATTTCATGACTTTGAAGTTGTTCCTAGTGGAATCAAATCTATGTTATGGATGATTGCTTGAGCCACTAGGGAATTTCATTTCTCCAACTATTTCTTGTTGTTGTTACAAATTTAATATACATACATTAGGGCTATATAAAACCCTAACAAAACTCTTCAATAACTCCTAATTTAACCATTGAAAATGGCCTAAAATTTACCCACATAATCTATTAAGTACAACACATCTTTTGGCAATTTTTGAGCAAGTTTTAGTGGTTAAATATATTTATGTAATAATAATTTTGTTACATCCTTAAGGCTGATAAATATCATTGCAGTCATATTTTTACGACAACCTTGTTTTTGTGCTAAAGTCTCGCTCTATCATTGTTGAGTTAAACTAGTTTTTACTAGCTTGTCTCGTGCTTATTCAATTGGACTTTTAGCACTTATTTTGCATCCCTTATTTTCTTTATGTGATGATATATATCATTGATTATTTCTGAAATTAGGGAAAAAAAGCTTAACTTTCTTGTCCACCTAACATTATTATATGGAAGTGTGGCTTTTATTTTGTCTCGGGCAGGTACAAACACCCTTTGTAGACATCCAAAGACTTGGAAACCTTAGAAAACTCGGAGACAGGTCATCAAAACCACTTTCCTCTTCCATCATTGACCTTTAGGTGGATACTCCTCTTCCTTCCTTTACATCCATATCAATCCCCCAGGGTCACCGAGATTGCCTCCCTAGAGTGACCTAGTCACCCTTGAAGTGTAGGACTTATATCATGGTGACATTGGGTATAGTGTCCCTTAGTTGTCATCACTTGGTGGTTCGGTCAGGATTTTCCCAACCAAAAATGTGTGTGATAACATTTTGGTGTCATTGTTGGGGAGGATTTTGAATCCTCTATGTTCCCTAACGACACTTTGGCAAGCTTCCCTTCCAAAGCATCTATCCCTTAGCTTGCCTAGTGACTCCATTGAAGAATGTTCCCTTTTCCACCTATGATAAGTTTCCCTTAAAGCTTGTCTAGAGAATCCACTTTCCACGTACCCACCTTTCCCTCGTTTGGTGAGAATTGATCTCACCTAGCGGCTCCATTGAGGTGCATTTTCAATCAATGGAATTATGGCACCATGGGATGAACCATCATCCATAACTTGTTTGGAATCGACGATGGAATTTTTACAGATGGAAAAGGAAAAGGCTTCTAAGGAAATGATGAATCACATAAGAGAGTTATTTCCTTCCCTTGATGATAAAGAAGTGATCGAAGAACAACCATATCAAGAAAGTCATCAAGAAGAGAACACAATGAGTTATGAACTTTTCGAATACCTTGATGATACTTCATTCCATGACCTCACAAGTGAATAATTAATGGAGGAAACCTTGGATATGATAGATCCTCTTGAAAAAAAGTGAGCAAAGAAATATGCACTAAGGATCAAGCCTCTTATGATGAAGAGGAAATGGAGGGGCGTGTCCATAAGAAAAAAGAAGAATTATGATCAAGTGCAACATGTTGAGGCACCACTATATTTTTTCCCACTTGATGAATGCAAGGTTTCCCAACCTTTCTCTCCTCCTGCACATGATGTTGAAGAAGCGATCAATCTTGATGATGAATAATTTGAAGGTCCAGTTGAAGATGCCCATGCCTCTACTCCTCCTGCACATGAAGATGAAAATATGGTCATTCTCGGTTATACTGATGGCCTTATTCCATTCAATATGGTTAATGGGAATATAGACATTTTCATACCGACTGGCAGACACAAGTGGTATTTTGGTCGTCTCATTTTCAATATAGACTCCATTTATGACATTGAGGGTAGCCCCCAAGAAAACGGTTTTGAGTTTTCATCTTCAGAGGACTAATTTTCATGCATATATGATTCATATATTTGGGAGCCTGATGATGGCATGATTACAAATTTTTTCGAGGACTCTCAGCCACCTTCATCCTCAATTTTGGAGGAATACCACGACGTGGCCACCTCAAGGCGACTAGAGGCTCATTCTACAAAGAGGAAGTACTTTCATATTGAGGATTTATACAATGATTTGAAGACAAAGAGGGCGTTCTTTTCTAGACCTGAGCCTATCCCTTACCTCATTTCCTCTTCTCAGGGAAATCATGAGGTTTTTGTGGGACCTCTCATGTCTTCATGGTCTTCAAAAAGAAATGATCACATTTAGGAGGATGAATATAAGCCTTCATCTACATATAGTATCCCCCTTCATAGATGGATTGATCAAGATTGTGGACATCACTTTAGGAAATATTCCTTGCATGATCAGAGTTGTGGATATTCTTTCCATCAGAATTTCTTCCCTCCCACCCATCTCCATGAGTTTCATTTCACAATTGATTATATATCTATTTATTTTCATGATCATTACGTGCTTGAATTATCTTTGTTTTTTTACATAATCAAGCATAGGGAGAGATACTTTTATAGGATGATCAACTGGTTTCACTAGTTGTATGAATTCACCTGACATCACCTATCACCTGATCTTCAGGGCCCCATGGCCCCAAGGTAAGTAGGTAAGTGATTTTGATTTCTTGTATTTTCATATTGATTGCTCATAGTAGTTTGGATGCATTTCATATTTCATTTTTCTCTACCTGCATATTGATTTCATCCTTAGTTTAGAAATTTAAAAAAAAATGTCAAAATTTTTCTTTTCTAGTTTAATTTTATTTTGAATTTTTATATGGATAAAGGGTGATAGAAACACCCTAGATGCTCTGATGCATTTTTCTGAGTTTTGGAAGGCACATGTCTACCATGAGATATTGTGGTTCTCATGCACTCTACAATGAGCACATGTCCCCAAGTAGGAGTCAAATGCTATCCCATTTTGTGGATAACTAAGGAGATTATGTCTCGAGGCCCTCGGATTGCAGATATGGAGTGCCGAGAGACTACATGACTAGAAGTATCCATGTCAATAGATGGATACCCTTCTCACCACCATAGAGGTCATAGATTTTCAAATGGCATCCACCACACCAATTGGCTTCCGATAGGAATTGGACCTTGCTCCATGAGGTAAAATTCAGATATTATGGTGAGTGTCATTTCAATATTTGAGGCATATGAGTATGTTGTATCTTAGTCTGCTTTAGATTTCATGACATATGCTTGGACATTATTCCTTTTTCCCTATTTCAGCTTGGTGGCTGATATTGTTCCCTAGTAAGTGGTATTACTTGGGAATGGGTTTGCTATTAGGAACTCCATTGAAGAGCCATCGTATCTTCCCAACCATACTTACCACTTTTCATCACTTAAACCCCCCATTTCCTTATCTCTTGGGATATTAGGGTGTATTGACCCAAGAAGGGGTTGTCTCTCATTCTATGGGAAGAAGGATTTGAAGACCCATAGGGATTGTTATTGGTTAAAAGATAAAATCCTATGTATAAACCTTCTAGATGCTTCGCCCAGGGATCCCCCAAGAATGCAATGAAATGACTATCTATAAGAAAAGAGGGGACCCACAAGAATAAGAGATAGAATGCTTAGGGGGCTAGTTGGAGGATAGGAGGTCTCATCACGAGTTGTCCTATCATGATCATTGTATCTAGCGATATGACACTACCATCATTTGGCCACCAAGCTATGGTAGTGCCTCTCAGTTGCACGACTGAGAGAAAGGGTGTCTCATCATGAGCCATCCTTCGCATTTACACAAAGTATTAGTGAGTGAAACTATCATTATATGGACACCACACCATGACAATGGCCTTCAACTCATCCTTAAAACATGAAAGAAATAAATAATGGCAAAATGGTGGGCTTGGAAAAATTGTATTGCAAAGAAGGTGCCACACACCTTCTACAAAGGAACCCAAGAATGAGACACTACAACCCCTTGTATACCATGAACCCCATGCCCATTGAGTCTTGATCCTTAACCACTTTATCCACTTTACTTGGCTTAAATAAAGATCACTTGGGACACATTCCTTGACCTAGGAAATATCTACCCAATAGGACACCTCGTCAACCCTCCCATATCCAAGCTTGGCAAGTCACATAATGTTTTTGAGAACTTACTTGTTTGAGAGGGTAATATTTGATGCACATTATTAGGTGACTCATTTATTGATTTGACTTAGTCATCATGATATTTTGACTTGAGATCCTTGGAGGGCATGCTTGTTTGTCTTTGCAGGACCTAGTTGGTGGACAGTTTTGGAGGAACAAGCCTAGCTTGGGCTTCCATGGGGCTTGAAGCCCACAAGTTGGATGCCAAGGCCCCGCATGCTAGATGAGAGGAATGTATCTTTGGAGGCTTATAATAGGACTTGATATACATGACCTAGCTGTCACATGACCAAACATTTTTCCTAGAGGAGGCAAAACATCATCTTTTGGAGGCTTGATGTCATGTTTGAGGGGCTTGAGGTGGTGATGACTACACATGGCACGTTTTGAAGGAAGAAGCAAGGGTGGATTGGAGACACATGGTATTTGGAGGCCCGGACCTACCATCTCCAACTCAATGTTTAGCCTTAAAGTGCCAAACTGTCCCTCCTAAAGGGGTGACGTCACCCTTAGGTTTTTCTTTTTCTGTAAAAGTAAATTTTAAGTGAATTGTTCAATATTATTTGTGTAAAGGGGAAATATTAGGTTTTTTTACCCCTAGTCTTGTGGTTTACCCTAAAATTATGTGGACAAACAATTTTGGAGACAATTTGTATAAATAGAGATCATAAGATCTCATTTTAAACACATCTCTCCCATTTGGAGAGGCCTTGGACTGAAATTTCTGCTATCTTTGGCTAGTTTTTCTCTTATGCTCTTGTGTATGGCTATATTCTTGGTTATTGGTTGATGGAAGTGATGTGCTAGCCTTGGGAGGATCTTCTTTGCTATTGTGGTGGTTTGTCTTAGCATTTTTCCTTGAATTGGTAATGATTTTTACATTGTGCTATCATTTGTTATTCAATTCAAGGTTATTTTGCTAGAGCTAGGTGGGAAGTATAAGGGCATACACCCCCACCTTATACTCCAACATTTTATGCTTACATTTTATTGGTTTAACAAGGGTTTTCTAAGAGAAGTATAAGTGCATACACTCTCTTATCCTAAACCCTAATTAGGGATACTTACGTTGGGGAGTAAGAGGATTTACACCCTCAAGGAGGTAGTACCTCTAGATCTTTCTTTCTTAACTCCATTAACCCAATAATTAAAGGCACTATTCATAACTTGTTGCATTGGAGAAATAAATTGTTGCCTTGGTAAACACGAAATTTCATGATTTTGAGGTTGTTTCTAGTGGAATCAAATCTATGCTATCGATGCTTGCTTGAGCGACTAGGGCATTTCATTTCTCCAAGTGTTTCTTTTTATTGTTACAAATTTAACCTACAACCATTAGGGCTATAGAAAACCCTAACCAAACTCTTCAATAACGCCTAATTTAACCATTGAAAATTGCCTAAAATCTTCCCACATAATCTATTAAGTACAACACATCTTTTGGCAAGTTTTTAGCAAGTTTTAGTGGTTAAATATCTTGTTGTAATAATAAGTTTGTTACAGATACAAGGATGATAAATATCATTGTAGTTATATTTTTATGACAACCTTGCTTTTGTGCTAAAGTCTCACTCTATCATTGTTGAGTTAAACTAGTTTTTACTAGCTTGTCTCGTGCTTATTCAAATTGAATTTTAGCACTTATTTTGTAGCCCTTATTTTCTTTATGTGTTGATATATAGAATTGATTATTGGTGCAATTAGGGACATCAAGCTTAACTTTCTTGTCCACCTAACATTATTATATGGTGTGGCTTTTCTTGTGTCTCGGGTAGGTACAAACACCAGTTGCAGACATCCAAAGATTTGGAAACCTTAGAACACTCGGAGACGAGTCATCAAAACCACTTTCCTCTTCCATCATTGACCTTTAGGGGGATACTCCTCTTCCTTCCCTTCCATCCATCTCAATCCCCCCAGGGTCACTGGGATCGCTTCCCTAGAGTGACCTAGTCACCCTTGAAGTGCATGACCTATATCGAGGTGACATTGGGTATAGTGTCCCTTAGTTGTCGTCACTTGGTGGTTGGGTTGGGATTTTCCCAACCAACAACTTGTGTGATAACACAATCTAAGATTCCTACAATGCAAACATGGGTGTGCATGAAAGTCGAAGCCCTTTAAGTGCATAATTTCTAGCTTTTTCCTATACTTGTTATGTTTTGTCTAACATTTTTTTAGTATTTCAATATGTAAGGTAGTAAACCTGCCAGACCTATACATGTTGGAGTTGAAATGTAGGGAATAAGAAGTTTTTGGATGACAGATTATATATTTTTTATAGTAGGCTATGACCAAAATCCTCAATTTTGTAGGCCATATTTTTTTTCTAATATAAAATCTATTCGTTATTGTGAAAAACAAATAGAGTTTAATTCAACTCTCTTTCTAAAGAAAACTAGTGATTTAAATGATCAAATCAAATCTATTATTATTAACCAAAAAAAAATCAAGTGAATGAAATAATTAATAAAAAATATTAAATTATGTAGTAACAAATTATAATGTAGATTTCAAATCCATATCAACCCCAAATATATTTCATGGTGACCCAAGTAGATGTGTTTGCACAAAGAAGTGCACTCTAGCCTTAACGTATGATATTATAATAAAATAAATAAATATAACTTAGACTTGTGATATTTTAAAAAATCACAGATTTATATTGTCATTTATGTTAATCCTTTTTAATATTTAATTCATCTACCCTATTAATCATATAATAAAATAAATAAATATAACTTGACTTGTGATATTTTAAAAAATCACAGATTTATATTGTCAT
Organism: Picea mariana; assembly: GCA_032191745.1. NCBI lineage: Eukaryota > Viridiplantae > Streptophyta > Pinopsida > Pinales > Pinaceae > Picea > Picea mariana. Next base: position 140,601 of record JASDQU010099772.1, on the reverse strand, counting down.
TTATGTTAATCCTTTTTAATATTTAATTCATCTACCCTATTAAACCTATGTTGAAAAAATAAGAGGAAATAAAATAAATTATACTCCTATTATTTATTTGATTTGATTTCCTTTTAAGATTTAAATGTTTCATATTTATTATATAAAACATAAATATAGTAGGATAGGTAGACACTACAATCCTATAGCTAAGAGGTATGGTAAGCAGTATGAAAACGAAAGATCTTGTTTGGATTGTGACGCGCATGTGTAGCATGTCTATCATGTAAGAATCTAAAGAGACGTGACGTTTGTGAAGGGTGCAGTGGATGTATTCATCCACTAGTACATGCTTTGACATGGTGGCGATTATGGGGTCGAATGGATTGACATGGATAACGGATTAATTAGAGGATGGAGTGAGTGTCTCAAAATGTGTGGCTACGTGTGGCACACATACACAAAGATATAATAAATAATTTGATGCGAGAAAAGATGGAATAGACGAGGCAATGGCAGTTAAGAGAAAGAATTAGGATTAAGTCGGTGGAGGAGATTTTAGTCCATATGGGCGTGCTATGTGGACTCAATTATTTTGATGGTTGTTGTAATAGTGTGTGCACGTGAAAGGATATATGCGTCGGAATAGGAATATGTAGCTAAGGAATCGTACACGCACCGCCTGCCCAAGAAATTCATGATATATGCATTTCCAATTATGATTATGATGTACCCTAGGTAAAGCTTATTATAACCTAGGTGGCGGTACAAATCTCAACGTACTTTTATATAATTATTATCATTCTAGTGGCCATTTTATCGTCCAACTTATAATTCCCGTGTACAACCCACTCAAAGTCTTTGTTAGTGGGAATTATTGATTTAAGGCAATCATGAATGGGAAGCCCATCTCACCCTATTGCATCCAATTCAGCTTTAAATTTGACACCACTTGTCCATGCATTTGTGTATCAAAGATTTATTGAGAGACAAGACAGATCTACTACACAATTCTAAGCTCGGTAATAAGATTAGAATCCATGTTCTTCATTAACACTTTTCTTCCCTATATGTCATTTTTGGGGTCTCAATGGCATATATGATGTCAAATTCTTTTTATTATGATATTATAATTTTTAATGAGATCAAGAATTACTTTAATTTTCTCAAAGTTCCTTCTAAGTAATGTTTATTTTGTATGAATAGCATATATGATATTAAATTTCTCAGATTATAATATTAGAGTGTTTAATGAGATCAACTTATGAAGTTATGTGTTTTCCTTCTTAGTATGTTTTCCTTCCTCACTCTTGGTGGTCATTTCACTTTCATTAAAGTTGTCCTAGAAGGGTAGCTGGTGTGTTGGATGGCACTTGCAGTTATACCTGTTTTAGTTATCACAAAGCTCTGTCGTTTGACTTATAATTTTTTCTGGCCGGGTTGCTCAGACCATACTTGACATCATCTCTGTAATTGGGAATCATTGGCCAAACCCAAACTCAAAGGTGGATGGGGTTCGTAATACTTATCATTTTAGCAAAGCACTTGCAACCAACTCCCTCTGGCACGTGATGAACACTCTCGGTATCTGGCACTCTATTATAAAGGACAAATACCTATCTTAGCGTATAATCTCCAGCTGGCTTCTAACTGACACAGTCACCACCAAAGCAACCTCCTTTTTCTGGAAAACACTCATAAAATCAAAATCGTGGATCACACGTGGGCTTGTTTGGCAGCTAGGCTCGGGCCACTCCATCATGATTGGTTGTGACCGTATCCTGGGAATGGGCGTAAACACCACTCTTCCACCTCAACTAATTGACCAACTACATAACATAAATTTGTGGTATCTTTACCAGGCTAGGGATCGAGCCTCTTCGAACTCTCTTCCAGACCAATGGATATCCAACAACACGCTCGGTCTCTACGCATAGGATGCTACTCACTGGAACTCTTTATGCTCAACCTTATCCCATTCGAACATCCACCTAAACGAGCAAGACGACCAACTCAAGTGGTCTAGGGGCGACCTATCGAGAAATTCATATGTCCAAAATGTATACATTGAGATCACTCACACGATTTGGAATGCAAAAATTCAAGGATGGAGAAAAAAACTTTGATCCTAGCTTCTTCCTACAAATGTAAAACTTTTCACTTGGCTTATGACTGCCAATAAATTAAACACCTGGGATATATTGCAAAAAAAGGGCTTGAGTGGACCTAATACCTGCCACCTCTGCTACAACAAAGCCGAATCAACAGACCATCTTTTCATCAAGTGTTCATATTCCTGAATGGTCTGGGAAAAAATCACCTCGGTGCTAGATCTAAAAACAACTTGGGATGGGCCAACACTCCCTGACTGCTTCGAATCTTGGACCCATAGGGAGCACAATTCAAAGCAACTGCCCTCACTGGTTTGTTGGTCCATATGGCTAGACAAGAATAATGTTTTTTTTTTAAATAAGACTCCTTCTACAACTACAACAACATATAAATCACTTGGCCTTTTTAATATCTGGGATGACGTACATCCACTTAAGCAAAGATCGTTGAACATAAAGAGGACAATTTTTTTAGAAGATACTACAACTAGATGGTTTGATGGAGCAACGTCAACAAATGCCACCCAGAGCGATGTAGGAGGGATAATCAAATTTACAAATAACTCATTCATTAGTTGGACTTTTAATTGTGGCCCGGGTACCAACACTAGAGATGAATTACTGGGTGCCTGGGCCACTCTCTTCCTGGCCTTTAGACATCATATAGAAGCATTTCAGATACTTGGGGACTCCAAAATCAATATTGAGTGGCTGAACAACAGGGGTGATCTTCAAGCCATCTCTCTCCTAGATTTGAAGGACATAATTAGACTACTTCTTCCCTCTTTCAAAAAACTCTGCTTCAATCACATTTACCGCGAACACAACAAAACTGCAGACAAACTATCCAAGGCAGCTCTCCAAAAAAAAGAGGGCATTTTAACCTACAATCTCTGGTTAGATGGTCGTGAGGGCCCTCCACAACTCTTATCTTTATTTAAAGTTCTTCTCTACTCATCTTAGCAGTCAATCTTGGTATGAGTTTTTATAGGCTACTCCAAACTTTCGTTTTATCTTCCATATATTTCACATATTTTGAAGAATTTTTTTTGCTAGATATGGCATAAATATTTTGTTTCTAGACCTTTCTCATTGCATGATCTTTCTCCATTTGTTGGTCGAGAGACCACTATTGGCAAAAGCATCATTAAACAAAGTTTTGTATCCTCAACAATGTTTTGTAATTTCTCTATCTAGAAAACACATTATATTTTTTAATATAATCGAGAAATTTTCTCGTTGAAAAAAAAATGTTTTCCTTCATCTCGCAAGGTTTTTAATGAGGTTTGAAAAGTTAAACATGCACAAATCTCAAACTTTGTCACATAATTATAATAGGATTGATATATATCTACCAACTACACTTTTATGTTTTCATGTTTTCACAAAGTATTATAGAAGAGTTTCACATTATTTGGGAGTGGGCATTTCCTTATTAGTCCCTGTCATGGGACTATAGCAATGAGTTTGCTTTTGACATGACATTGATTTTCCTTTTACCATAAATTTGTGTATGCAATGTAATGTTTAACATAAGAAAACAAATATATATTTTTGGATATAATAAAAATATTTGTATTTCTCATTTCTAATTGGTTGATAGAATTGAAGTGTTATTGTTCCTTTCACGTCTTTCAATATGCAAAATTAATTACATAATCAATGAATTTCACCAATCACCACATCTAAATATAAAAAATTGTACTATGTATTTATTATTATGCATTATTATATTTATATTATATTTATGAATATTATAGTTCCATTAAGTTTATGTTTCATTATATATTTTGAATAACAAACAACCCTTAATTATTATCTTTTGACAAAAAAATTCATTACTTGTGCATTTAGTTATATTAAATTTCATTGTTCAACATGTATTTCCAACTCTTGTTTTATTTTATAATTAAAATTTCACATTATTTGGAAGTGGACATTTCCTTATTTTATTTTACAATTATTATTTTTTTTACTTTTTTTAAATCATTTTCAAACCTGATAGCCCTTGTACTTCTTTTAAAAGCTCTTAGCTCTTGTACTTCTTTTAGTGCTCTTAATAAAAATCCAATTTGCCCATTTTTCATACTTTATTACTTCCTACATCATTAAATAGTCAACTTTCCTTTTGACCCTTGTTTTCAAACAACCTCCACTAATTTGTACCTGCCCACTTAGATGATGTCACCCTAATTTGTACTCTTATTATATGATATAGAGAGGTGTTTTCAATGTATTGTCCAATCGCAGCAAATGATGTCAACCCTAACTTTAGACTTTAGAATGAACACATTTCTCTTCACTTTTATGGACAAGAAAATGACATATTGACTCTATTTTAGACTTTGGAAGTATGAGTTAAAGGCTTTTTTTTTTTTTAATAGGAACCAAATATTTCATAGAGTTTTTCTCCTTTAAACTACTCTTCCATTAATCATATTAAGTTTGTAGAGTAATTTTGTAAATTTTGCTACATTTAGTTGTGAATACATATATAATTTGTTAGATTTGATTTTGAATCTTAATTGGTTAAGGGCTAATTATTGCATACACCTTCCATATGTTGTCATAATTATCTCTCTTAAGTTTCAAGTGGACCTCCTTCAAATTATACCATTGATCCAACAAAATAACTAAGGTATTAAGGATGACGAAAATAACATTTCATATGTGTTTATTCCATTTTGTTGTATCTAATATAAATATATTATAAGTTGCTTCCAATTCAATATTTATGGTTTTTTTAATAGAAAATATATGTGAACAATGTTTTAAAACAAATGAAAAATGAAAAATTCTTTCTTTTAGAGTTCTTTTGCAAAATAATAAAAAACACGAAATTTAAACTATTGGGTTTTGTTTATTAAAATTTTGGTTGACAATCTTATAAAATAATATCGTTAAATTGTTAAAAATATAATGAATTTAAAATTCTCAAGACTAAAAATATTTTATATTATTAATTTTCATTAATAATATGGCGTTATGTTGTTAAAATTATTTTTTTAATATTATTATAAAAAAATATTGATGGAAAATCAAAGATGATTATGATGTTTACTATTTTTTAAGATGATAATTTGTAACAATTTCAAAGTATTAGTAACACCGTTTATCTCCATTATGTTTTAACTAATGAAAATCAAAGAGATATAGGAAAATTTCTCTACAATCTTTTGGAGTATAGAAATAGAATGTTAAAACAAATCAATTAATTTGTTATCAATTTGCTTAATGTTTAATAGATTAAGATTGGTCTTTGTAAATGATAATCATTGTGGGAACATTTTAGGGATTAGATCTCACCATTTGACTAACTTTTTATTTTTATTTTTCCAACAACTATTTGTCAATTTTGTAATTTTTCAAAAGCAATTCATCTAATTTTGATAGGATAAAGTTATTTTATTAAAAATTTGCCAATTGTTTTTAGAAAATTTATAAAATCCTTAGAAATTTGAATTTTTTTTACAAAATATCACGAGATGTTTATAGTTAGGATTTTAGGAATTAGTACAAGATTTTCCAAGGTTTCTACAATTAAATGTGTATAAGTATAAATCCTTAGAATTTTCATTGATCATTATCATCATCAACGTCATGGTTTTCATAAGAAAGGAGGTCCTAAAGAGTAGTTAAGTTATGAAACTGGGTAAAGTTATGTCTTATATTATTAAGGGTGGGGCAATATAAAAGCAAATTGTGCCTATCCTCAACCTCCTTTGTATAACAATGTTTTTYGTTTATGTACTCATTTTAAGGTGTTTTTGGATTAGTCTAGCAACTAATTTCACTATGGAGGTCATCAATATTAGTTTCAATTTTGGTAAATTCATGTTGTTCTTTAAGCTCATAATGTTGTAAAATTAGTTTTGAGCATTTTAATTGAGATTTATAAAATATTTAGGGTATTTCAACTTTGTCATATTAATGATTTCATTGTCATTCCATGACTTATATTTAAACGTCATAKGAATGTAATGTTTAATATTTGTCGATATTATTAATTTGATTATCTTCTTTATGACCCAATAGTTAAGCCAACAGTAAAAATCTCTATCCCAACCTCTCTTAAACACATTTTGGGTAYTGGTCATACTAGTTCAATAATAACAAGGAGTCATTATTAGCTCAACTTTATAAATTTGTRCTTATAATMTCAATATATAATCATGGCTTTGGACTCCACTGAATTATATCCAACTAMAATCAAGAGGATGTGGTAAGAAGTGTTGCCTTTTATTTTAAAATTATAGGTTATGGAGCATTTTGTATTTTCCCAAAAAGTTTCCAAGTCTCACAAGGAACAATATAATCTCAAACTTCATAGTTGTAAAGAATAAGTAGGATAACTAAAGTGTTAAATGCTTTTTTCCTTATCCCAGTGTCAAATCTCATCAATTATACATTTGTTTTCAAGACCATAATAATCTTTTGAACCATAAATGATTCTCTTCTCTACACTACAGTTCCAATCTCAATGACAATTGAGATTGATACCTAAGTACTTGTAAAATTACACCTCTTTAATGGTGTTATCACCATGCACATGTGGAAGACAACTTCTTTACTTAGATTTAGTTATCGTAATCTTGGTTTTATCGATATGAGTGGTAAGCCGTGTTTTTTGAAAATTGGTGGATAAATTCAAGTTGTTTGTGAAAATGTTAAATATTTTTTGCAAAGAGAACACTATCATCAACATATAAAAGAAGGATGACAATGAATCTAGCCTCATGTTCTAAACATAACTTAATTTTAATCATATAGATGCCAAAAAGGAAAAGCAAAGAGTCATCCTTACTTAACACAATATTATAATTAATCTATATCAACCACTTATTGATGATGATGGTTAATGTCCATTGAGACAAAAATTGGTCTGCAAGACCTTAAGAAAAGCAAGAGATTACTTGGATTTCTTTAAAATGTTATTCTGATGCTTGAAAAGCATTAAGAGAAGTGTTCCAAGATCACTAAAGTTTTGATGACTTAGAAGGTTAAGAAGGTCGGTATTGTGACAAATAGTTGGATATTGGGATCTAATTTGGGTATATGCATGGCATTCTAGGAGAAAGTGCTTTTCATATTCAACCCTCTTGGTGTCACARATGTGGAAGATTCTTTGTTTTCATGGTGTTTTGGGGATTGYCCAATACCCAATTTCACTATKCAACTCATGAGAAGTAGTTCTTATTTTAGCAATATTGATTCTATTCTTTATGCTAGTYAAAATAGAGAGAAACTKTTTATCTTCAAGGTTAGGGTTAACCACCTCCTTATAATAGCTTAATTTKATTTTATCCTCTAATTCTTTATCACACCATAGATTCTCCTTAAATTTAGCTTGTACAAAATTTTTAGTATCATTGATATTATATAGAATAACTTCTTCTTTTATTCCCCAATGATTTAGCCAAGAATTGGCATCATTATGCCATCCCCGCTTGAGCTGTTGGTGATTTCATCTAGATTCCGAGGTAATTTTGGGAATCCTCTTGTTATCCATGTTGTTTATATTGTTCTTGTACATTAATTACCTAACCATAGATGTGCTCTCTGTTAGTGAAAAAAACTGATTTGCTAATTATTTTGATATCACATGATAAATCATTATAAGGTAGAAGATTTATTTATAAATCTTAAAATCTTTGAGATAGGCATTTAAATATATTATTCAAATGAATAAAATCAATTCCTATCTCGAAAAAAACCAAAAATAAATTTTAGCTTTCGGCGGATAAATGGTTTTTTCACAGTGTAATGAGCCACCGAAAGCTTTCCTTTTTGGCGGCCAAAAGAGCGGATACAGAGCAAAAGAGCCGCCGAATGTGTAGAAGAGGCAAAAACGTCTTCTTTCTGCCCAGATCATGATTTCTTGATTCCAGGACGCGTGGGAATGATCATAAATAAAAGGTAATAATTAGGAGAATACATATCATCTTCCTAATCAGGTTTTGAAGACATGTGATAAGGGAATAACACCAAATGGCATGATTACTCTTGACATAAATTGCCCAGCCATCAAAGATAAATTTCTAAATCTATGATTTTCATCAGCAAATTGCCAAATAATGCTTCAACTGTCAAATTCAATTTATATTGATCATATTAGATCTTATTGGTTAAATATTATGTTATTTTAGGTATTTCAAATCCATTAAAATAGGATCTTGAAACCTTGATGTAAAGGCTATAAAGCCTAAGACCTTTGATACACTAAAGGGAGGAGGAAATAGTCTAAGAACTGCGGTTCTATTCCTGAAGACTTGTACATTTCATCCTTTGGAAATGTCCATGAATATATCTTGACATCGAGCTTCTTTCACTTTGTTTGTTCAGTTTTCATCTCCTTTCTTTCCAAGTTTATGTATACTCAATGACAGAAGGTTGTCATCCCATCTCTTTGTTGGTATATTAGACTTATATACTTTTCTTCTTATGTTTGTCTTAATGCCAGATAGTTGTCATCCTATCAGTGCATTCATAAGCTAAAGATGCAAGTATTTACTCATTTGGTCTGGCCATATATCATATGCAATTGTATATATGTTTTTGTTGGTATGAAGAGTATTTTAGCTATCATTACTGACCATTCACATATTCTATTGTATAGATATTTCTGTTAGCATAATGAGTCTTCTCCATATTTCCACACATTGATTAAAACCTTCTAAACAACATAGTTGAAAGCCTTGGTCTTTTGAGTGAAGTTATGGGTTTCTAAATGGATATGAGTTTATAATGTCATCCGATTTGATCCTTTTTACTCTACATTATTGATCTATTTAAGTTACCAAGCTTACACCCTTCTACAATCTGGGAGTGATTTCTTGGAGTCATAACAAAATGGCATCGTTGCCGGAGAACGAAAGTGAAAGAAAAGTTTCCCTAGGAGAATGACAAAGATTTGATTCTTGATGGCAGACAAGAGACAAACATGAAACTTGATTATAATCATCTTCCTAACGACTCCACATTAAAGACTCCACTGGGGAGAATCCGGCTGATAGAAAATGAAGAGGTTGAATTTAAAATCCAGGTACCAGTTCATCAATGTACTTTATGAACTATTGTTATTCTTTATCAGCGCCTTTATACTTTTCCCTTCACATATTAAAATAATTATCCTTTGTTTTGTATATTCTGAATATTATCAACCATCTTTTATAAATCCATCTTTAGAAGAAGATTTGCAGCCTGCTTGTATTGTAGAAGTTAAATCAGTTTTTGTGCCTCAATTCATTTATAAAAATGACCTCTGTATTCAAATTCCTTCTGAATTTGATCAGCCATGTAACCTTGAAGAAATCAAAACTGATTCAAAACCTATACAGAGCTCAACACTTGTTTCCATAACCTCTGAACCTTGTCAGCGAATTGCTATCCCTCATGATCAACCCACAACCTTTCAAATCAAAATCAGGATGAAGATGCTTAAGCCATTAAATCTTCTCTCTTGTCTTCATCCTTATCCTCTTAACTATTATGAATATATCCCTTGGTTTTCTAGAGAGAATCAAGCTTCAACTGAGAGGCACTTGGAATCTTTTGAAGATTTTATTGACTGTTTTCATATTGTTTATGAGGATGTTATCATGAGATTTTTCTCTAAGTCATTGATTAGAGATGATGCTATACGGTTCAAGAGTTTAAGAGATAAATCCATTGGCTCTTGGATAGAATTCACTGATGTTTTTATGAAACATTGGGGCAAACATAAATCACCATATTCTTACCTTGTTGAGTTCTATACTTTGAAGAGAGAACAAAATAAAACTTTGTCTGCTTTTAATCAGAGATTTTGCAGCATCTATCATGGCATGTCATTGCAGATCAGGCCCACAAAGACAACTTCCATGATATATTATGTGATGGGACTACAGTCAAAACTTGCCCTTCTTCTACTAGAAAGGAAATATTTGTCATTAAACATTTTGTTTGAAGATGCTTTAGAGGTGGAGGAAAACATTTGTGCTTCAAGGAAAATCCCAGAGAAGGTTGATTTTGAAAACCATCATCTACCTAAGCCAAGAAAATGTCAGAACATTTCATATTTTGAACAAGAAGATAATGATTATGTGGTAGATTTAGAACAGTAGCAGGCAGCTGAAATTGTTTCAGATTGTGAATCAGATTCTTCAACATTGGCAAAGCATTCCAAAGACAGTATTCATGTAAAATTTATGATCAGTTTGCAAAGTATGTTGAACCTATGATAACTAATGATTGTATAGACAACTACATTTTTAGAGCTGGCCATAATCTCTATCATTCAAACCCTGCTCTATCATAATCTATTGAACATTATTCTGAAGAGAATGTCATAGTGTTTAATGATCACAAGGTAATCACAAAAGAACAAGAAAGTAATCAATCTTCTAACAGAGAAGCAGTCATAGATATGCAAATTTTTCCTGAA
>JASDQU010099771.1:335130-356780 GCA_032191745.1 Picea mariana | reverse complement strand
TCTAAGAAAATGGTGGATAATGTGAATTATCGTGCAAAAATACTCTTAACTTGAGGTGTCAGATGTTGTAATGGAAACCATGGGAGTCACCAAGTCACTTCTTCACCCCTAGACCTACAAAATAAAGAAAAGGTGCAAAAGAGATGGACCATGGATGTCCAAGGAAAATACAAAAGTCCTAGAAAACAAAAGGGAGGAGCAAGGCCTCCAAGAGGGAAGCAAAAGCTCCATGAACAAGGGTGAAAATATAAGGGAATTTGAACAAAAGTGCATTGCAAGGGGAGCCAAGAATTTTGAGAGGAGTTGAAGGTTCAAGTTGAGGAAACAAAACCCTTAACTAAGGAATTGTGCCTGATTTAGAGAAAATGGACAAGGAAAATGCGCCAACATGGACTTCATGAATTTTCTGCAAAAGACACTCTTTGATCCATAGGAAAGAAGAAAAACTATCAAACTATTGGAGAACAATGGAACAAAAATAGCTAATGAAAAAAATTGTGTAATGGTCCATAGATTTATAAAATTCAAAGGAAACAAACAGAGAGAATGCCCAAAAAGGAAAAAAGAAAGGTAAAAAGGGAAATGATGGAAGTTTAACCACCTAAGAAATAGATAGCACATGGCCCCACCAAGGAGTAAGCCCACTGAAAAAGACAAGGAAAAAAATAAATCCTTCACACCTTTGATTTAACTAAATGGGTGTGGCTTTCACATTAAACCAAGTAATCAAAGGTGATACTCTTAGTTGGTATTATGTGGTGGGGTCCACCAATAGTCCCAAATGATAACATGGTTGCATGAATAATGAATTAATGTGAGAAGGTGGGGTTGACCAGGACTTGTCTAATAGAGTGGAGACCAAATAACTAAATTAAGCTAAAGAGGAGGATAAAAAAAACAATAAAGAAGCAACAACTAAACAAGAATAACGCTCCTCTAAAAATCTTGCAAAGTAGAATAGCATACTACAACATTATAATTTAAGTAATATTAAAATAACAATTAAAATGAAGTATTAAGACATAAATTATCACACTTTGTCAAATCTTTGACTAATATCTTTACCCCAAAATATTTAGTTAACATATGATAATCACATCACTTCCCTAGTTATAAATTTTTCAACCATATCTTTATTCACACTTTCAATGCCTAATAACATTTACTTAATCATTAAACCCACCTAGCACCTTAAATCCATAATAACCCACTAACTGCAGTTGCTAAATTTTTCATCCTACCCATCATCCATGCTCTATCTTAATTCACAACTTGAATTTATCAACAAATTAAAACCCTACACCATCGCAACTTGAATTTATCAACAAATTAAAACCCTACACCATCATCTTTAGATTGAATAAATCCTTTCCTACACCGTCATTTTTAGATTGAGATCACCATTCCTAATCTCAATTTGTAAAACAGTCTAACTATGGCTATGATCCAATACCCAACAAACATGGTTCCAAAGAAAACCTTATAAGCCAGAGTATGAGGGCTCTACCTCTTTTAGCTTACCTCACAAGGATTTGTTGCATATAATATGAAAACGGAAAGGACTTTAATATACCAGCGGCGGGATCATACTACTAGAGACAAGTGATGTATTTCAATCAAAATCTCCAAGCAAAAATCAAATGAGTTAAACTTCAGGCAGCAGCGAACAAATGGATAGAGCAGACTTACTTCAACATTACAAGACTCCTGACATGCCCACATTTCGATCCTTGAATTGGGTTGGGACCCTCCTGAAAACGTGGATAGGATAAGGAACTCGGCGTAATCCCATCTTCCTTCATCAATCTTGTGCAGTTGAAGAACAAGCGACTATTCAGTAAAGAAAACCCTCCCGCAAATGCTCCCCAGCAAGGGTGATTTCATAGAGCTCTATCCTCCCACAATGGCTACGAAAGAAAGTGCACTCTATGATCTCCATGCGTGGTATCCTTCTGATCTTGTTCACTAGAGCTATCAAGTTATCCTTGGGTATATATAACAAGATCAATCGATTGCAAAGCCCCTCCTCTCATCTTCTATTGGGTATATATAACAAGATCAATCGATTGCAAAGCCCCTCCTCTCATCTTCTATTGCCTTCATATTTAAATCAACTAAATAATGTATCAGAACAAGGAAATAAATATTGGGTTGCAGGGATGAAAAAGTCATAACCAAACGATTTATTTGGTCGTTGTTTAGCTGTTCTATTAAAAAGTTTTTTTCTTTGGAATCTCGTGATATAAATTTATAGGAATCACTATTTTTTATTGTTCAAAATTTATTTATGAATGTGGAAATGAATATTCCTAGACACTCTAATTATAGGAAATAATCACTTAAATCTACAAATCTAACAATTTCTCACCCAATTTGAAATAAATGTCCTCTCAAAAATCTCTAACAATTAATCACACTTAACCTGCCACATTTATTTGGGTCACTTTAATCCTAGATTCATCTATTTCTTTAAGTTAAAATGGGTTACTCAATTACTCGAATCAGCTAGTTCTTTACTAGCAATAAAATATAAATAAAGTACTAGTTGGAGACAATTCTGATTCTAGTTTCGGCCGAATAGATTTTATGTACTGGTCACTTTAATCCTAGATTCATCTATTTCTTTGAGTTAAGATGGGTTACTCAATTACTCGAATCAGCTAGTTCTTTACCAGCAATAAAATATAAATAAAGTACTAGTTGGAGACAATTCTGATTCTAGTTTCGGCCGAATAGATTTTATGTTCTGGGTTAGTGAATGTGAGTTTTAAAATCAATCTCATACTAAGTACATGAGCAGTTTACATCAAACGAGGATTGTACCTACCTACATAGAGAATGACAGAATGTGTACCTTTCAGGCGAATAATTAGGCAAAGCCCTGTACGAACCACCATGCACTGAACGTCCGCCAACTTCACAAAAAATAAGTAATAAAACACTGATCGTATTCTTCGTCCTCCCTCCTTCTCCAGCATATTCTAATAGATTCGTGGAGATATAAAAAGCGTACAATACTGCAAAGTGCAAACGTTTTTTTAATTATATGTAAATGCGACAATTCTAATTATATATAAATAATAAATAACTCATACCTCAGTCTCTTACTTTAAAAAGAAAACTTCAGAACCAAGGCCTCTGGTCTCATCGTCTTTCTCAATGGCAAACCCTCCTCAACCTTCCTCTTTACTTGTTGCAGAGCAGAGTACATTGCAAATCATGAACCAAAACCAATAAGCAAGCAACTGCCAAAGGAATTAAAAGCAAACAAGATTTACACCCTTACGATTTCATTCTGAAATTTAAAAATAAATAAATGAATAGAGAGGGTTGAACCCCCTCTTCCCTGTTGCAGAGCAGAGTACATTGCAAATCATGAACCAAAACCAATAAACAAGCAACTGCCAAAAGAATTAAAAGCAAACGAGATTTACACCCTTAAGATTTTATTATGAAATTTAAAAATAAATAATTGAATAGAGAAAGTTGAACCTCCTCTTTCCCTGTTGCAGAGCAGAATACATTGCAAATCATGAACCAAAATCAATAAGCAAGCAACTGCCAAAGGAATTAAAAGCAAACGAGATTTACACCCTTACGATTTCATTCCGAAATTTAAAAATAAATAAATGAATAGAGAGGGTTGAACCTCTCCTGTGAATAGGACCATGAGTCAATTCTTAAGGCTATATGCAGGCTGTTATCTACCAGGCTAAAGCATACCTGCTCCTCCACTCCAGTGGTTAGCCTCGTAAATCCATCTTCAGGCTGTTATCTACCAGTCTAAAGCATACCTGCTCCTCCACTCGAGTGGTTAGCCTCGTAAATCCATCTTCTGCTGTACATCCTGCAACAAATTAAAATCGCTCGGGCAAAGAATGAAAACTAATATTAACCCAGATGTAAAGGAACAAGATAAAATGTTACCCTAATACAGGTTACAGCTAAGTAATCATCGAGAAGTTACAGTGAAACTTTAACATAAAAAACACAATAAGTAGACTAACAGCATGGGTTAGCGGCTTACCTAAACCGGAGTGACAGAATTAGAATGTGTACCTACATAGATTCACAGAATGTGCACAAACAGAAAAGAGAATATGACAGAATTGTACATGCAAAAAGGTATACAGAGACTATGAGACACCCAGAATGACAGAATTTGTACCTGCGGAGACTATGACAGAACGTGCCTAGCTGATTCGAGGGCCAAGCGGAGAATGTACGTACTTCATCTCATCTCCCCAATTTCACTGCAAACCATTTAAACCTAGCCTTAGAAAGATTGAGAAAGAAACACCGCCTCTGACAGATTGAGATAACAGATATAAATACCAGTGACTAAATAAGAACCGAAACCCCTCGTTTCATCTTCTGGCGAACCTTACTCTTTACTTGTTGTAAATCAGATTTCATTCCAAATCATTGAGCATTCTGGCGAACCTTACTCTTTCCCTGTTGCAAATCAGACTTCATTCTAAACCATTGAGCAAGAACTGTCAAATATGGATAATAAAAGCAAACGAACCTCTGGGATCAATGAGATCATAAGACAATTATTAAGGTTCTATGCATAGCCATTATCTAACAGGCAGCTTCCAATTCTGTACGTATTTATTAGTAAGATTTATCTGAATATATAATGATTAAAAAGCAAAACAAAAAAACAAAAGCATACCTGCCTATCCACTTCGATGGGTAACCTGACAGAAATCCAAAAACACTGGTTTCATCTGTAGCGATCTATTTCTTCTCTACATCTTGCAACAAAATAAAATCGTCTGGGCAAACATTGCAAGCACACTGTAAAAAATGAAGAAAAAATAAAAAATAAAAAAAAATAAAACCAAAAGCACCCATTACAATCCAAACAAAATGGAAAAATCAATAAAGAAATTGGGCAGTCATAAACAAGATGCATGGCCATGCAACGGAGCAAGCAAATATCAACCCAAAAAAACAGAAGATGCAGAGCTGAGAAGAATGAAATTCAGAGTATGTTGGCTGTGATAATGCTTTTATCCTCTTCCTTTCAAACGGTTACGAGTGCTTTTTACTTCACCGGCATTCCAAACGGAGTGGACATTCCATTCAAACATCCACTTCTCCACAAAATTTGAATTCGCTGGAATTTGAAAACAGTATGGATGCCATGTGTAAATTTGCACATCAAATATTCCCAAACAATTTATTAATTTATTTGAATGCAACGTGTAAACTTACACATCAAATATTCCTAAACATTGTATTAATTTATATGGTAAAACGTATAAATTTACACCTTAAATATTAATTTATAATTTATCAATTAATTAATAATTGACTATTTTAAACTTTTAATTATAATATTAATTTATAATTTATCAATTAATAATTGACTTATTTTAAACTTTTAATTATAATCTATGAATTAATAATTAATTGATTAAACTTTTAATGGTTGCTTTTGTCAAAATTAATTAATGTGTTTAATGTGATGAAGAGAAATATGGTTTAGTTTAATACACATTTAATGAATTTCCACATTAAAATAGTTAGGTTTTGTCTAATTGTTCTATGTTTTAGGTTTTTTGGATTCTTGTTGAAAAACTTTAAAGCACTTAGATTACACAAAATTAACCACTCAAATCTGCATATCCAATAATTTTTCATTAGATTTTGAACAAAAGTAAACAGAAAATATCTCAAAAAAAAATAAAACTTCATTTAAACTACCAAAAATAGTTAATGAGTTGGCAAATGGGTTGTGGCTCCATCTCTCTATTCATTGTTTTCACAAACCTTACTAAATAAATATGTGCAAGTATACCAATTTTGTAATATTACTATTACATTGTTTTACTAAATAAATATGTGCAATTACAACAATTTTGTATTCATTGTTTTCACAAACCTACTAAATAAATATATGAAAGTACACCAATTTTGTAATATTACTATTACATTGTTTTATTCAATAAATATGTACAATTACACCAATTTTGTAATATTATTATTACATTGTTTTATTAAATAAATATGTGCAATTACACCAATTTTGTAGTATTAAAATTATATTGTTTCTGTAATAGTTACACCAATTTTGTAGTATTAAAATTACATTATTTTACTAAATATTTTGTAATATTACTATTACATTGTTTTAAATAAATATGTGCAATTACACCAATTTTTTAGTATTAAAATTATATTGTTTTACTAAAGAAATATGTGCAAGTATACTAATTTTGTAGTATTATTATTACATTGTTTTAGCAAACTCTATGAAATTAATTATATTATTAGTATTATTACATTGTTTTAGCAAAATCTATTAAATTAATTATGTTATTAGTATTATTGTAATTCATGAGTTGATATTAGTGTAAGAGAAAGTTTTATAGCTGGAAATCCTTTGTTGTTCTATTCTCTAAAAGGATTTGTTATTAATAAACACTTGTAGTGTTTTGTTGCTCGAGAGTTTTTTTTACACAATTTGTTAAGAGCTTCAAGTTAACTTTTTGAATAATTTCTAGGCCTTTGAACTTGTATATTTTGTATGTAATTTATCAATAATTTAGTTCCATTAATTATTTCACATTATAATTCTATGTCCTTTATTTTATCTAGGTAAAGTAAAAATTGACATAATAAATGACTTTCTTTTGGGTGTATTTGATTTTTTATGGTTTTATTTTGGTTTGTTTCTTTCGAAAATTGTTAGTTCAAGAGTTGTTGGCCAACATTACCTTATTGGAAATTACCATAACAAAGCTTGAGGAGGAAACAATTTATTTGCATTACCAACTAATTCATGAACACATTGAACAATGTTTTCTAGAGCTCTAATGTTCCCAAGCCAAGATGCCAGGAACATTAAACTTTTAAACTTTTTCTGGTTGCAGCATTTCGTCAAACTGTTTGCTTATTATTGTCTCTTAGGTTGCGCTAGGGTTATACTAATGAGTTTTAATGTGTGTTTGCAACAATAATCAACATAGATATAGTAATGGAACATACATCAACCATATGCAAGATCAAAAATACAGTAGACAACCCAAAAATGCCTTAGATCTAATATTATTCATAATAGTAAGAGAACCTGATACAATGAAGATGTCGATCTGGAATGCTCAACAGATGGATCCAATAACATAATAGGAGCTGCTACAAAATGCTCCAAAAAGATAGTATAAGCCTCCAAAGGTTGGATACACGATGAAGATTGAATACAAGTAGAGATCTAGGTTGTATGCAATACCAAATCCCCAACTGAAAAATCCATGCTCTAGTAGAAGACTGAAACCCTCAATAATTTGGCCCAGCTGAAGAAGCCCCCAAATAAGTCCAATAAATATGCCAAACTGTAGATCAAGATGTGTAGAGTCCCCTCCTAAAATCTCAAACCAAAATACCAAGGACTGCTCCTCCAAATGTTGAATCCTCAAGTGGAGTTGCGCCCTCCTGAAAATTGTCAAACCCTACAATTTTGGCCCTGATGAAGGAGGCCTCCAAATGCCCTAAAAATCGCTAGAAAGGTAGATCAGGACACTGCAAGTCACTGGGTGAAGTCTCAGGGTCAGATCTGAAGTATAACCCCTCCAAACTGAATAGATCTGAATCTAAAAAATGCCCTCCTTCTCTCCAATTCGCCCCAATGCTCTAGGGAATCATCTAAACCATAAAACTCTCTCAAGAGGCACTAGAAATAATGGCTAAGGACCTATAAGTAAAACCCAAATGCTCAAATCTCCAAGAGGCATATGAAACTCTTACAATGAACCTTCCTTCAATGAATGGTACACCCCCCTTGCTGGAAACCCCCAATGGTGCGCCCTCCTTCTCTTCCTGTGCCTGTGGCTGGTGTAAAACCCTCATACACTAAGTAGATCTGAACTAGAATGGTGTGGGGGAGTATTGCATCCCCAATACCAAGCTTGGGACAAGCTAGGTGGAATATTTCATCACCAAATCATCCTCTAGGGTTTGTTAAGTCAAAACCCTCAAAACCCCCAAGGTATGGGCTCTCTAGCTAGAAGCTAGATATCAAAATGATAAACATACATGAATGAATGAGAGAATAAAGGCCCTTGCCTCTCATTTATACTTCCTACTAACCTTGTCTCTCCAAAGTGACATTTTTTTTTTAAATTATTAATTAATTAATTAATTAAATCACTTTAATTAATAAATTAACCTTTTAACCTTTGAAAAGTGCCTTATCTCTCCTTGTGGCTTCCCTGACCACTAAAATTCACTTCTAATCATCCTATCATGTAGTGTTGTTCCTCCCGATTCCAATGAGCTATTACACTGAGAGGTTCCTCCAAGTAATGTGCCCAAAATGACCTCTTTAGTGAATTTAATAACCTATAGCTCAAAATACTCAAAATCATGGAAATTGTCGGAATGCAACAAAACCAAGGCCAGTCTGTGTGGAATGGATCATAACGATGAAATAGGTTGAGAAATGCAAGCCAGACCCCAAAATATCCCTCAATAGCTCCTGCACTCCCTGTAATCTCCAATTGGCAACCCTCATCATCATAACATTGTGTAATACCCTGATGTCCCAAAGTGGGGACATTACAAGAGCACATGTTCAAATAGATAACATCATTGTCACCACCAATGGCATTCTCCTCCTTGGACAAGTTAAAAACCGATCATTTTCATCTTTGTATCTTCAAGTAGAGGATTGCCTAGGACACTCATTAATTGATGTAATTTTCTTGTGTTTCTTTGGTTGTGTGTTTGCTAAAAAATAATTTTTTTCTTTATTTCTTAGAAGTCTTGTTGGTTTAAAATTATTTATTATGTCATGTTCATGGTTTTCTACCTAATTCAATTGTTTTGCACCTATCTTGAACAATGGTCATCCTCCTTGGGTTGCTTGTCAAATGACAATTTTTTGTTACAACCATGACCCAACCATGATTCATGTCTTTGGTCTAAGTTCAAAATGAAATTTAAAGGGAGGTAAATGTGTAATATGCTTTCAAGTTTTATAGTTTGACATTGCAAATAGCAAATACACAGGATATAGTGTTCTTATTCGAGTATTGGCTTAGATCCCTTTTTCATATTTCCCTTTTCATTATGACATGAGAATAAAGTTTCAAAATGTTAGTTTGTTTTTTATTTCATGTTGTAAGTACATAGAAGTTTGGATGTTGTGTTAAAGAATTAGGACAAAACCATTTGACATATTTTTTTTTCAATCTGAATTGAGACTGGAGTTCCAAGATTGTTAAGGTGAAAATAGAAGTTTCAATCATAATTATGATTAGGCCTATGTTTTTGGGGGTTTTGTCATCAAAAGAAAAGAGCGTCAAGGAGAGCAAGAAGTTTTCAAAATAACTTAGCACATAAATTCTCGGTGTAGCATGATAAACAAACATTTAGTGAAAGGAAATTTATGGAAGATCTCTGGCAAAACCCAAATCAACTTTCTCAAGAAATGGTGCAATGCATGGAAGATATTTTCATCCATCTTGCAAAGCCTATAATGATTTTTTCCAGGTTCTCACCTAATGCAAGAACCCATTCTTCAAGATCTTCTTTAGGGAATTACTACTTTTCTATCATCATTTTTTGAGTCATCATATTTCTTCTCATTTGCAAGAAGTTCGTCGATGGATTTCCAAGTTATGGAAGAAGTCATGGGGATAAAAATCACTTTTGATTTTTACAACACCCATGGAAAGTTGCAATGGGATGATATTGGAAAATACAACTCAGTAATGGAGGTTTCTTATATGTTAGTAAAGAAAGAATATATTGAATATGTTGTCGTAGCTCTGCACAAGTTCAGGTTTATGCCATATTGCATTATTCCCCTTTATGGACATTCTTTGAACCCTTTGTTGAATGTCTTATTGTAGATATAATATAGAATAATCATACCAATATATTCCTTACTCTCTCAACATTTGATTACTAACTACATACTAGTTGTTAATACATACATGATACACATGAGTGAATTATCCTACTAGGACTTAAATGTTTATTATTTTAATTCTGCAGATTGTTGGTTGAGCAATTAGCGAAAGTGAATCTTGGCTGCATGAATCACGAAGAGAAACATACATTTTGGATCAATATTTATAATGATTTTGTTGAAATTACTAAGACAACTAAGAGGGGGGGGGGTGTGGTGAATCAGTTGTCTCCGTGCTTAAACAATTTTAAGTCTATTAAACCATTTTTAATCTTTCATCAAGTGACCATCAATATTATACATCACATGGAAAACATAAATAATGAGCATCAATCACACATAAGATATACACAGAGACAGATTTTCACGAGGAAACCCATAAAGAGAGAAAACTTCTTCTTCTTCTTCGAAATCATAGGCAGTCTTTTAAGTTCTATACATCATCTATGTTTGAGCACCAACTCAAAGTGAGGCTACTACCTCTGTTTTACAAGCTCCAACTTGTTGAGAGCACCAACTCTTTGGTTTCTCTAGCACCCACTAGAAGGAAGCACCAACTCCCTAAATATTCCAGCACCAACTAGATTTATACAAGCACCAACTCGTATACAGAAAACTCTATGTTTTCCCAAGCACCACCCTGCCACCCTGTTTTTCTAGCCACAACTAGATGGAAGATACAACTTCCAATATTCAAGCACCAACTTGAATATCAGAGGACCACAGTCCTCCCTAGCACCACCCTTCCTCCCTGATTATGAATAAATGATTGGCAAACAAACAATACAGGTATTTCAATTCTTACCCCTTCTTCACTATTCTTCAATTCTTCTTTGGTTCAAAAACTATTCTGCAGTTCTGCTCTGCTTCATGTTATTCTGCTATTCAACTCTTGCTTCATGCTATTTTGTTATTCTGCTATTCTACTCTTGCTTCAGTTTGTTCAACAACTGTTACTCATATCTGAGTTTTATCTCATGCTCTACATTATTTCATTTTACCCTTCTTACAGTTCATCTCATTGTTTTGTTTAGAACAACCCTCACCACACAGTCGTTGCATCTCTCCTTTTATACATACCATCCTCATTAGTTACACTTTGAATCTCCTTGGGAAAAGAAGAAAACATCTCGACAACTGAATCGCCAATCGATCAAGAACCATGATTTGATTATGCTAACTGAAACGTAACTGAACAGTTAATCATGAAGATCAACAGTAGCCCTTCGATCAGATGCTCAAATAACCAGCATCAATGGATTAAATCTGCAGGGTCTTGCATTTATCCCATATGCCCACTGGTTGTGACCACGGGCCTAATCAAAATCCGTTTCACATTTCGCATTTCGGCAATCCTGTGTCGAAGGGTCTCGACGCTCCAAGTTGTGATCCCCGAAATGGAGCTTAGCTCCACTAGCTCCTCCCTCTCACATGAACATCGGCGATGACCTGGTGCTTATCCACAAAGTGCTTCACAATTCGCAACTTCGACATTCCTGTGATGAAGGTTCTTGACACTCCAAGTTGCGATCCCCGAAATGGAGATTAGCAATTAGCTCCTTCCCTTAAGCCTTTGTCAATGTGACCATAAGTTATGACCAGGGGCCAAGCACGAGAGTGTTTCACAATTTCGCATATTGGCGTTTATTCCATGAGTTGCTTCCTTGACTCCTCCAACTCCCGGTATCCGAAAATCCAAAATGGAGCTAGATCAATGGTTCACGCTTTCCCTTGATCAATGACTTAGATTGAATCGTGATTTTGCGTTTCGCAATTTCAAAAGATAGAGCTCCTCCTTCCATGGACTTTCCAGTCAGTGAAAATGTTCATCCCTCACCACGTGTACTCCTCGACTATGGACAACCCTCCTGCTTTTAGGACTTTGTAAGCCTGCTTCATCTTGTACTTAAAGATCGTGCTCCTTCTTCTGGATCCAACGATGGTCGGTCCTCGCGCTTAAATCCAACGTCTAAGACTTGTTCTCCTCTTTTGCACGTTCCTCCTATCCGTATTCAGATCTGACGATCACCGGGAATTCGAGATGGGTGATCCAACGATCACTGTTGCTCCTCCTCATGAGATTACGCTTTTGATCTTGCCATGTGATCATTGTTGCACTGTCGGTCTTGCCACTTTCTCTTGTTCGTCATCGTCAGGCTGAGCTTGCCATCAATGAAAAACAAATACTTTGTCTTATGTCCATAATAAATATGCCAACAATCTCCCCCTTTTCCATTGATGGCAACCTTGAAGAACCTGAACACTACTCGTAGCGTCCTTACCATTACACTTTCTCCCCCTTTGACATCAATGTCAAAGAAGAAACATGCTCCCCCTGAGCTGTTGCAATACATACTCCCCATGTCAACTATGAGCAGCTTAGAAATATAACAGATATTCAATAAGTACTCCCCCTGACCAAGTGAACAGATTAGATGAAAGGAGTTATAACCCCCAACTTTTGACGAAAATATCCAAAAGGGGTCGTTGCTAACGGTTTAGTAAAGATATCAACAATCTGTTCAGTGGAAGGAATATAATTCAGCTGAACTATTTTGTTTGTAACTTGTTCTCTGAGAAAATGGTATTTTATTGGGATATACTTAGTCTTGGAATGAAGAACAAGATTCTTGGAGACATTAATGGCACTTGTGTTATCACAATGAATTGTAATCAGATCGGTATAATTTACCTTTAAATCTGCAAGAGTTTGAATCATCCATAAGATCTGAGTGCAACAAGTAGTAGTAGCAATGTACTCTGCCTCTGTAGTTGATAAGGAAATAGATCCATGTTTCTTACTAATCCATGCTACCAACGAGTCACCCAGGAAGAATGCACCTCCATTGGTGCTCTTTCTCTCATCCACACAATTTGCCCAATCTGCATATGAATAAGCAGTTAACTGAAAATTTTGATTTTTGGGATACCACAGACCATAAGTCATTGTTCTCTTCAAGTATTTGAATATCCTTGTTACAACTACCAAATGACTTTGTTTAGGAGAAGACTGATAATGACCTACCATTCCAACAACTTGCATTATACCAGAACGGGATGTTGTGATGTACAGAAGACTGCCTATCATAGAGTGATTTGTCCTTTGATCAACATCAGGTGAAATATCATCTTTACTGAGCTTGCAACCAACCACCATAGGTGTACTAACAGGAGAGGAATCCTCCATCTGAAATTTCTTCAACATCTCTTTCAAATATTTTTCTTGAGAGATAAATATTCCTTCAAAGCTCTGATTTACTTGTAAACCCAGAAAGTATGACAGTTCTCCTATCATGGACATCTCAAACTTTGTTTGCATAGAGTGAGAAAACCACTGGACAGAGGATTCATTAGTGTAGCCAAAATAATATCATCTACATAAACCAAAACAACTAGTAAATTATCACCTTCATACTTAATGTAGAGATTTTTGTCAACAATACCTTTCTTGAACCCTTTGTCTTGTAAAAAATTGTCCAGTCTATAATACCAAGCTCGTGGTGCTTTTTTCAGTCCATATAAATCTTTATTCAGTTTGCAGACATAATCAGGATTATCTATCAATGAGAATCCTTTAGGTTGCTCCATATATACTTCTTCCTCTAGATCTCCATTAAGAAATGCTTACTTAACATCCATCTGATACACTTTAAAGTTCTTATGACATGAATATGCGAGAAACATCCTGATGGATTCCAATCTTGCCACTGATGCAAAGGTTTCATCAAAATCTTGTCCTTCAACTTGTGCATAACCTTTACAAACCAATCTGGATTTATTCCTAACAACTTGTCCTTTTTCATTCATTTTATTCTTGAAAAGCCATTTAGATCCTATTACATTCTTATCTTTAGGTCTAGGAACAAGCTTCCAAGTATTGTTCTTCTCAATCTGATCAAGCTCTTCATTCATAGCTCTAATCCAATCATCATGCTGGTTGGATTCATAATTTTTTTTAGGTTTAGTCATAGATAAAAAGGCAACATGAGATTGTTCTAAGTCCTTAATCAATTTCCTTCTTGTCTGAACTCCTTTATTTATATCTCCAATTATCTGATTTTCAGGATGATTCTTTCTAACAATTCTGAGAGGTGATTTTTCTTCTTTCTGTTGATTTGTGTCAATCGGAGTATTCATATCTTCATCTACTTCAAATTCTTCTCTTTCTAATCCTTGGACCTGTTCATCTTCATCTTCAACTATATCTTATGTGCTTGGT
Source organism: Picea mariana (assembly GCA_032191745.1). Taxonomy (NCBI): domain Eukaryota; kingdom Viridiplantae; phylum Streptophyta; class Pinopsida; order Pinales; family Pinaceae; genus Picea; species Picea mariana. Next base: position 342,639 of record JASDQU010099771.1, on the reverse strand, counting down.
TCAACATTTCTTACATTTCTTACCGAGATTTCTTCATCAACTTTTATGTCGATACAATCAACCAATTTATGCAGCCTCTTATTGTAGCATCTGTATCCTTTACTGTTTGTAGCATAACCTAAGAATGTACCTTCATCAGCCCTGTCATCATATTTGCCAATATTTTCATCATTATTCTTGATATAACATTTACTCCTAAAGACTTTAAAATGCTTGATTGAGGCAGGTCTTCCAAACCATAGTTCATAAGGAGTCTTGTCACTGTGTGGTCTGAGATGAGCTTTGTTAAGAATGTGAACAGTTGTATGGATTGCTTCCACCGAATATGTCTGAGATATATTCCTTTCATTCATCGTTGATCTTGCCATTTGTTGTACTGATCTGTTCTGCCTCTCAACAACTCCATTTTGTTGTGGGGTTCTTGTGATTGTGTACTCTCTTTTGATCCCATGTTTATCACAGAAATATTTGAAGTTCCATTAGCTAAACTCTCCTCCTCTATCAGACCTTATTGCCTTCAATCGTTTTCCTGTTTGATTATCAGTTAGAGTCTTAAACACTTTGAATTTTTCAAATGCTTCAGATTTTTCCTTCAAAAAGGCAACCCATGTTAGTCTAGAATAATCATCAATAATCAACATAAAATAGTTTTATTTTCCTATACCTTCTTTCTTTGATGGTCCACATAAATCCATATGAACTAACTGGAGAGGTTTTTCTGTTGAAGGGAAGTTTTTAGATTTGAACTGTGTCCATGTAATCTTTCCTATCTGGCAAGGTTTACAAACAGAATCATATGGATTTGATATCTTTGGAATATCCTTTACTGCCCCATTGTTTCTAAGATTGATTATATGATCAAAATTTAGATGTCCAAGTCTCCTATGCCATAGCCAACTTTCATCATACTTGCTTAAGTGACATTCTTCTTTTTCTTCTTTTAACACATAGACATTGTTTTTTGTTCTTATCCCTTTTGCAACCAGCAGTCCTGAATTCACAGACTTTATTCTACAATCTTTAGAAGTAAAAACAACCTCACATCCTCGGTCACAGACTTGACCGACACTAAGAAAATTATGTTTCATACCATCTACAAATAACACATCTTGAGCTTTTCCTTTGCCATTACTCAGACTTACCATTCCTTTACCTTTTATTTTTCCTGGTGCATCGTTTCCAAAAGTTATGATTTGTTTTCACTTACAGTTATAAGCTTACTTTTGTCTCCATTCATATGTTTGGAACATCCACTGTCAATATACTAGGGATTCTTTTGTTTTTGGGCTGATAACACTAGTCCACACTTGTCATCTTCTTTCTTCTTCCAAACCTTGAAATTTTCAGCAGTGAACTTCAAATCTGGCTTATAATTTCTTAAGCGACAATCTGTGGCTTTATGTCCATAGTTATGACAAACATAACATTCTGGTTCACTGAATAACAGACTGTAACGATTGTTATGCTCATAACTGTTATTATGTTTGTTGCTTAGCTATCTCAATCTTTGTTGTGGTAGATAATTATTCCTTGAATAACTTGTTTGCTCATATCTACATCTTAAAGAACAAGTTATAGCTTTGTGACTAAAGTTAGAACATAAAAAATAATATCCATAGAAAAGACTTTTGTACCTGGGAAAAGACTATCTTCTCTGAGTGGATCAATTTCTTTCATGCTGATAGTTTCTCTAATCAGTTCTGGTACCTTTTCCTTCATTCCTTCTTGGTGGTTGATTTTCTTTCTTTGTTTTTGCAGAATGGTTGTTGTCAATGATTGTAGATTTAAAAAACTTGATGGGTTCCATATCACTTGGATGATCACTACTTGATCCTTCTTCATAGCCCAAGCCAACTTTCAACTTTGGATTCCTTTGCTGATTTAGAATGGAAGTTAATTCTTCTGGCTTTAATATTTGACAGAGTTTTTTGATACAATGCCTTAAACTTTTCCATTTCTTTTATGGTTCTTACTATCTCTTCTTCTAAGGTTTCACATCTTGCTTTCTTCTTTGATAATTGTTGTTTCAGAATGTCTTCTATTTTCTTTGCATCTTCTGACTCCAATTTTAGTAGAGCAAAGTCTTCATCAGGTTTTTTATCATTCATTTTAAACTGCATCAATAACCTTTTTTGTTTTCTCTTCTTACATCCGAGTCTGTCAATTTCTTCCAAGGAACTGATTAATTCACCTTCCATATCCACCAGAGCTTCTTCATCATCCATTTCACCTCCTAAATGTTCATCATCAAGATCTCCCATAGCCATAAGCATAAAATCATTCACATTGTCTTCACAGAATGAATCACTATCTATGTCTTCTAAGGAGTTGTCATTGTTTGCACACAAACTTTTCTTTTTACTATATTTCTTAAATTTGTATTTCTTTTCATCATCAGAGTTCCAATCCTTTTTCTAGTGAGGAATTTTAGATGCAAAATGACCTATCTTACCACATTTAAAACATTTGAAAGGGAGCTTGCCTTGATAATTTCCTGATCCTTTCTTTAACCTTCTCACAAATTTTGCCTCAATATCATCGAATTCTGAATCAGTATTATTGTCTGCTTTAAAAGATGCTTCTCTAGTTATGGATTTATCTTTTCTAATTCTCATTGCATATGCAGTTAGAGTTCCTAGGAGTTGATCAATGGTCAAAGTTTTAAGATCATTTATTTCTTTTATTGCAGAGACTTTTGGATTAAATTTATCAAGGAGAGATCTTAAAATATTCTGAACTAAAAATGATTCTTCAATTTTCTCACCAAGACCCTTCATGGCATTCACAAGATCTTCAACTCTTAAAAAATACTTGCTGACTGTTTCATCTCGATTCATCTTTAGTTGTTCAAACTTCAATCTATATGTTTGAAGTTTGGCATCTTTTACTTTCTCATTTCCTTCATAACTGTTAATAAGTTTATCCTACATTTATTTGGCAGTTTGAAGATGCATCACCTTTACAAACTCAGCTTCTGCAAGTCCATTCAAGATAGCATTCATTCCCTTAGCATTAAAGCTAAATTCTAACTTATCATCCTTGGAAACTAGCACAACAAGCTTTATGTATCCGGTCTCTACTACATCCCAGACATCAACACCTAAGGCCATTAGGTATGTTCTCATTCTAACCTTCCAAAAGGAAAAAATTGTTCCATCAAACAAAGGAGGCTTACTGGCTGAAGTACCTTCATGACTTTTCATATTTAAGCTTATTGGTCTACCTTTAAATAAAGGGAACCCGCTCTGATACCAATTGTTGAAATTACTAAGACAACTAAAAGGGGGGGGGGGTGAATCAGTTTTCTCTGTGCTTAAACAATTTTAAGTCTATTAAACCATTTTTAATCTTTCATCAAGTGACCATCAATATTATACATCATGTGGACAACATAAATAATGAGCATCAATCACACATAAGATATACACAGAGACAGATTTTCATGAGGAAACCCATAAAGGGAGAAAACCTCTTATTCTTCGAAATGATAGGTAGTCTTTTAAGTTCTGTACATCATGTATGTTTGAGAACCAACTCAAAGTGAGGATACTACCTCTGTTTTACAAGCTCCAGCTTGTTGAGATAACCAACTCTCTGGTTTCTCTAGCATCCACTAGAAGGAATCACCAACTCCCTAAATATTCCAGCACCAACTAGATTTATACAAGCACCAACTTGTATACACAAAACTCTGTGTTTTCCCGAGCACCACCCTGCCACCCTATTTTTCTAGCCATAACTATATGGAAGATAAAACTTCCAATATTCAAGCACCAACTCGAATATCAAAGGACCACAATCCTCCCTAGAACCACCCTTCCTCCCTAATTATGAATAAATGATTGACAAACAAACGATACAGGTATTTCAATTCTTACCCCTTCTTCATTGTTCTACAATTCTTCTCTAGTTCAAAAATTGTTCTGCAGTTCTGCTCTACTTCATGCTATTCTGCTATTCTACTCTTGCTTCATGTTATTCTGCTATTCTTCTGTTATTCTCTTACTTATGTCTGTTCGACAACTGTTACTCATCTCTGAGTTTTATCTCATGCTCTGCATTCTTTCATTTTACCCTTTTGACAGTTCATCTCATTGTTTTGGTTAGAACAACCCTCACCACACAGTCGTTGCATCTCTCCTTTTATACATACCAGCCTCATCAATTACACTTCGAATCTCCTTGGGCAAAGAAGAAAACATCTCAACAACAGAATCGCCAACCGATCAAGAACCATGATTCAATTATGCTAATTGAAACATAACTGAACAGTTAATCATGAAGATCAACAGTATCCCTTCGATCATATGCTCAAATAACCAACATCGTTGGGTTAAATCCACAGGGTCTTGCATTTATCCCATATGCACACTGGTTGTGACCACGGGCCTAATCAAAATGTGTTTCGCATTTCGCATTTTGAAAATCCTGTGTCGAAGGTTCTCAACACTCCAAGTTGCGATCCCCGAAATGGAGCTTAGCTCCTCCAGCTCCTCCCTCTCACATGACCATCGACGGTGACCTAGTGCTTATCCATAAAGCGCTTCACAATTCACAACTTTGACATTCCTGTGATGAAGGGTCTTGACACTCCAAGTTGCGATCCCCGAAATGGAGATTAGGAATTAGCTCCTTCCCTTAAGCCTTCGTCGATGTGACCATAAGTTATGACCAGGGGCTAAGCATGAGAGTGTTTCACGATTTTGCATATCGATGTTTCTGCCATGAGTTGCTTCCTTGACTCCTCCAACTCCCGGTATCCGAAACTTCGAAATGGAGCTAGATCAATGGTCCATGTTTTCCCTTGATCAATGACTCAGATTGAATCGTGATTTCGCATTTCACGATTTCAAAAGATAGAGATCCTCCTTCCTTTGACTTTCTAGTCAGTGAAAATGTTAATCCCTCGCCACGTGTACTCCTCGACGATGGATGACCCTCCTGCTTTCAGGACTTTGTAAGCCCGCTTCATCTTGTACTTAAAGATCACGCTCCTTCTTCTGGATCCAACGATGGTCGATCCTCGCGCTTAGATCCAACGTCTGAGATTTGTTCTCCTCTTTTGCACGTTCCTCCTATCTGTATTTAGATCTAATGGTCATCAAGAATTCAGGATGGGTGATCCAACGATCACTGTTGCTCCTCCTCCCGAGCTTACGCTTTTGATCTTGCCATACGATCATCGTTGTGTTCCTGGTCTTGCCACTTTCTCTTGTTCGTCATCGTCGAGCTGAGCTTGCCATCAATGAAAAACAAATACTCTGCCTTATGTACGTAATAAATATGCCAACATATTTAATGATGCATGTAAGCACAATATTGGTGGTTTGGAAATTTATTTGACAAGCAAGTGCTTCCTCTATTTTGGTTTAGGGGTTTAAGTATTTTTTGATAGAACAATTCATGTCCATATGACTATAATTGATGCCTTGTATATTTGTCAATTCTCTCTCTCTATTTCACGTTTGGGGGGAAGGGGGTAGTTGGTGATGTAGCATCTTATATGCCATGGACATACTTCTATAAACAATTAGAAAAAGTGAACCCTAGTTGCATGAATCACGAAGAGAAACTTATGTTTTGGATCAATATCTATAATGGTTTAATGATGCATTTGTGCACAATATTGGTGGTTTGGAAATTTCTAGGGGTTTAAGTATTTTTTGATAGAATKATTCATTTCCAAGTGATTAAAATTTATGCCTTTTATATTTGTCAACTCTCTCTCTCTCTCTCTCTCTCTCTCTCTCTCTCTCTCTCTCTCTCTCTCTCTCTCATTTTTTTTGGAAGGGAGCAATTAATGATGTAGAATATTATATTCCATGGACATACTTCTATGAGAAATTAGCGAAAGTGAATCTCGGTTGCATGAATCATGAAGATAAACTTACAGTTTGGATCAATATATATATAATTCTTTAATGATACATGTATGCACAATATTGGTGGTTTGGAAATTTATTTGAGAAGCAAGTGCTTCCTCTATTTTGGTTTAGGGGTTTAAGTATTATTTGATAGAACAATGTATGTCCATATGATTATAATTGTTTCATTTTATATTTTCCATCTCTCTCTCTCTCTGGGGGATGGGGGAATTTGGTGATGTAACATTTTATATGCCATGGAAATACTTCTATACAAGAAATTCCTTAATAATATTTGGTGCCAAGTGAAGTTCTTGTAGGGTTTGAGTAGTATTATTTGTATAGGGGATCATGAGTGTTCGCTTCATATTTTCTGATTTTATTGCATTTTGTGTTTGAAAATGAAGCCTTTTTGTGACAGACTTATCTTGCATATGGATTTCCAAGAAGTGAATTTAATCTTTTTTCACTCATGCATAAGGTGTGGCTAACAATACATTCTTTTGGTTGTTTTAGCAATGTTCTAAGCTTTCTTAGAGTATACAATAAAAACTATTTTTTATGGAAGATTGATATTGATTATTATTGTTTCATGGACAACTTACATAGTTGGGGGCATTCTTTCAATGCTACTAATCTTGATATGTTATTTTGAGAATGAAGCCTCCTATACACCGACCACAAATGGTATGCAATTTCAGCTTTAGTACTGGGCTTTTTTGTTATTAATAATAAATATAATATTAATTTAATTAATTAATGCTCACTTTAGTTTTAAATATGGACTATACACACCTTTTAATGTAAAAATAAGTTAAAGTTTAATTGGCGTACTACTATATTATTATCAATTTGATTACAGCTAGAAACAAAAACTCACAATCTTATTAGAGTTAAATGGCATTTCCACAATCTTATTCCATTTCCCTAGGATGAGCTTAGCTAGTTGTAAGGTGTGGTGTAGATATTCTTAATGACCCTTAGGGTGAGATTAGTGATGTTGTTAAATTAATATATGTGAGATAACTACTAACCATAGAAATCAAATGAAAGTTAATATTTCCAAACTTGTTCAAATTATTGACTATATCTTTATATAATATTTTTATTTCAAAACTATTGCATTATATAAGGCGAATTAATACAAAATTATAATAATTATAACAATTTGTAAGTAAATTTTTCATTATTTATAATAATAATAATAATCTAACATTTTTTAAAATATATAGTTTTTTAATATGATTGATCCAATTTATATATATGTAATTGCCATAAATTTGTATATATACACGTCATCCTATTGTAGGATCTCCTCTCGTGGCAATTTTTTAATATCTTTAATTGTTTCACATACACTTTTATTGTCTCATATATGTTGAATAATTGTTGGCAACGGGGTGATTCAATGCACTAAGTGTTTCATATCTCTGTCATGTATGACGCTCACAAAGAAACACTAAATATGAATCAACTATCCAAACAATACACTACTCTTAACAGTTTATCTAGGATTCAGGGGCCTAGTTTAGCAATTGATTTTAATATATATATATATATATATACACACACACAGTAGGAACTCAATCTGCTATGGGATACTCCACGACTCATGGATATGCATCTGGATATGGAACTTTCCATT
>JASDQU010099771.1:293214-335110 GCA_032191745.1 Picea mariana | reverse complement strand
TCAACTATCCAAACAATACACTACTCTTAACAGTTTATCTAGGATTCAGGGGCCTAGTTTAGCAATTGATTTTAATATATATATATATATATATACACACACACAGTAGGAACTCAATCTGCTATGGGATACTCCACGACTCATGGATATGCATCTGGATATGGAACTTTCCATTTTTGTTGTTGGAACTTGCCATTGTTGTTGTTGTACATGTTGGTTCTAGAGTTAACAAAAACAATGGCAAGTTCCATACCCATATGCATATCCACGAGCCATGGAGTATCCCATAACATATTGAGTTCCTACTCAGTAGCCATCATATTTTTTGGATTCATATCTCATGCATTAAGTGGAAGTTGATCTCACAACGAAGAAAACACCCAACGCCTCTATCAAAGCCTTGCATGATTAATTGTATGCCCCAGACATAAACCTTCCTTGCTATTGGTTTCTTGGTGTAATGAGCCTCTCAATTGGTCAAAACAAAGGTAAACATTGATCTTCTTCCATATGCAAAAAATTATTTCAGAACATATAAGACGTGTTAGAATGCATGTGCACCACCTAAATGCATGTCTAACATGGGTGATGAGTGAAGGAAGAATGCATGCTTGATACTTGTGATGAGCGAGGGAATATGGACGAGATTGTTTTTTTTCTCACCTGTAACATCCATGTGACATGACTAACAAGAACACAAATTGATTTGAAATTATCTAGTCTATTTTCTTTCTATAATTAGATGTTCCAATGCACGACTAGAAAAAATTCATGCTAAAAGACGAGATAAGCACGTTAATAATTTTGTTTAAACTTGTACCCCATGCAAGCCATGATTTCATGTTGTTTGTCACAAAAGCTTACGATATACATATAAACTATATGGATACTCCAATAGTTGTCAAAACTTGTAATAGAATAGAATTGTAGTGTAGTTAGGGGGAATATTATGGGGTACCTAGTGGGGTACCCAAGGGGAATAATATTAGATAAGTATTGTTATGTATAAAGACCACTTTTAATAAATAATACCTAATGTGACTGCAATAGATGTAAGATGACTTACTAGCAGGTTCCACTTCTAGAAGATTCCTCCTCTAGAATGTTCTTAGGTGGTTGGTAACACTATATAAATGGGTTAAAGCAATGTAATGGGAAGTCAAGAAGTATTTTGTTTGGAGTGGTAGTTCATTAGTAGGTTTCCCCCTCGAAGATGCAAGTGAACAAGAGTGGATCCCTTCCATAATATGATTTATTGTAAAGTGTTTCCCTACACTAAGGGTTTCAGATTAATAAAGTGGATATTTTTTTATATTGTTCTTGGATATCTTGTGATGTTTCTATATTCAGGGCTTTGGTACTTAACAAGTGTATCAGAGAAATTTCTTCGGCCACAAAATACGGGCAATATTTTTTTTGCAGGGTTTCAAACGACGAAGAAAAAGAGGGTTGCAACTATAATGTCCCCCACCTCTTGATGAAGAGGGTTGGAGAGACTCAGTAGTCTATATTTCCCCACTAGACTATAGTCTCAGACATATTGGGGACAAAGTCAACGAGAAATCATAATATTCTAAATTTAAGTTGACTTTGTGGAAAAAAGGTAACTCAACGAAGAAAAAGAAAAAGATGATTTAGGTTAAGAGTTAACCCTAGGGGTAAACTAACTCAATGGAGGAATAGATTGGAGCTATAAAGGAAAGGCTAGGGCACACTCCTTATTCATTCTAGGTTATTATCTTACTTTCATTGGAGCTCTTGAGCACAATCAATTTTGAGGGTTTTGAGTCTAAAACCCTAGAGATAAACTCGGTGGTGAAAGATCTCACCTTCCTTGATCCAAGCTTGGTCCCGGAGGTGAAATAATCCTCCCAAACCATTCTACAGTGTTGCAGGTTGATTCTACATGCAATTTCTAGGCTAGGGTGCAACCCAGGGGGGTTTACAACTAGGGGGCACACCATCTTGTAGGTATTGGTTTCGATCTAGAGGTTTGAGGAGGTATTTTGGAAAAGTAAGACCTGGGTTCTCTTCGTAGGATCCCTAGCATCATTCTTGGTCTATTCTGGAGGAGTTTATCCTTGCAGTTTATTTCGATGAGCTTGGCATGAATTGGAGAGAAGGAGGGCACATTGTAGAAAGTGGTTTTCAGTGTTTGGAGGCTCAAATCTTCATAGATTGACTTGAGACTTCATCTTCTTGGTAGCAGTGACCCGATATATGATCTGGTAGATTTTTGTGGCATTTGGAGATTCCTAGAGGGAAGAACATACCCTCTTTGACTTTATCAAACCAGGGAGGGTGCAATCCAGTTTGGGATTGTCTAATTAGAGGAGCAGTACTTCTCAGATCATCTTGAGACTTGGTTCATAGGTTTCTATCAGCCCAATCTACATTCCGGAAGAGTTTGGAGGGATTTGGAGGTGAAGAAAGAGTAGGTCGAAACTAGAGGGTTTGGCAGCATCCAAAGCAGGGCACAACTCAGCCAGTTGGAGAAGGTTTGCAGTGTATTGACGAGGTTCTTCCATCCTCAGTTATAGTTGCTTGTTGGTGGCCTTTGGAGGCTTGKATATCTAATCTTAAATCCTTTGGGAGGCATCTATATTTGTATTGTTCTTCTTATTGTATCTACTGACAACCCATTTTGTATTATTGGGGATTTCTTCCAGATCTGCAGATCTCTTGTATACATGATCCCATTATTATCTAAATAAAGGTCATATCTGAAATGATCGATTCTCTACTGGTTTTATTATATCTCATGTCTTGTTTATGATTGTATGCTTCATATCTATTGGTCAATCAACATTGTATAAGCCAAATGCACATCTTTATGGATACACCTGCAAACAAATGAACAAACATAACAAACAATAAACAATTAGTGTTCTGAGCAAAACATTTGGCTCAGGAACATTATAGTGGTATCAGAGCATTGATCCTCCCAGCCAATGGGGGTTAGCGCATGCAGAAGTTCAATGGCATTTACATGGGCAGACGCAGGAAGCAGACATGTGAGACAGAGGCCGAAATGGAAGGGTCGAGTGAGGCCAATGAGCCACAGATTCTAGCAGGGTTCGCTAAAGAGATGCAACACTCCATAAACGTGACAAAGAGAACCCTTGTGCATCATATACAGGAGAACTAGGAGACAGTACGTAGGGGACAGGTGGAAATGAAAGAGGCTCTCAAAAAGTTAAGTGAAATCTAGGAGAGTGTGTAACAACTCCTGATGCAGATGACTCATGCAGGGAAGGGTCTGGAAGTTTTTGCCAATAGAGAGGCTAGTGGATCTCAGGGAGGGGATAGACATCAACAAGAACACAACCCCCATTATCACACTGAGGGACAAAGCTATGGAGGAGGTGCACCCTAGGGACAAACATACAACAAGACCACCCCTAGACCCTATCTACCTACATTCTTGGATATCCAAATCATAACTATGAGGATGAGATTGAAGACAATTTTGAGCAATATGCTAGAGAGTATCATGCCTTAAGTGCAGGGTTTTAGAGGCAAGTCACGCTAGGTCAGTATTTCAGAATCAAATTTTGAGGAAAACCAAAATAGTATCAAAGGCCCAACTATGAACTGGAGCATAGAGTAGGCAAAATAGAAATCCCTTATTTTGATGGATCCGCCAAGGTGACAACACAAGCATGGGTACAAAAGCTGGATACCTACTTAGAACTTAATCCCATGAGAGAGATGGATGCCATCAAATTTGCCACCATGTACTTAGATGGCAAGGCTCATGATTGGTGGTACCATGGGTTGACCACATTGGGTCACAATCAGATTACATCCTACACAGAGTTCACACATAGGCTCATTGATAGATTTGACCAAGGGGATCCAGAGCTACCTTTTAGGGAGATCACACATCTCAGACAGACATGGTCACCGAAGGCCTACATAGAAGAGTTTCAGAGGCTAGCATTGATGGTATAGGACGTGTCTCAAGCGAGACTTATGATGCTTTTGACATAAGGGTTGATGGAACCCTTGAGGGGTTGGGTCAAGGCATTTAAGCCTACCAACTTGCATGATTCCATCTAAAAGACCAGAGACTTGGGTTCAGCTGTTAAGGCAAGATTCACCCCTAGACCACCCAATCAAGGGGGTATAGATAAAAGGCCACCTATGAACCAAGGAGGAAGAGACCCAAGGGGGTTTGAGCGAGGAAGGCGCAGGATGGATGAGCCCACTCGGAGGGAATTGAGGAGGAAACACTTGTGTTTCACTTGCAAGGAACCATGGGACCCAATGCACAAGTGCATGGGTAAGGGAAAGTCCCACTACATTGAGGTGATCTCAGATGATGAGGAGGATGAAGATTTCAAACACCTAAATAACATGGAGGACGAAAACCCAGGACAGACAGAAGAGGAGGATGCTAGTCACAACCCTACAACAGATGATAAGGTAACCATTGCATCCATCAACGGGGTACCTAAATTCAACACCTTCAGGATGAGATGAGTGCTACAAGGGCAGAAGGTCTCAGTTCTCATTGATGGAGGTGCCTCACACAACTTCATTGACTCAACATTATTGCAAAGAAGGCACATACCGACAGTAGAATTTGAGGGATTTTGTGTTGAGTTAGCAAGTGGATGCATCATGCCTTGTGATATGTACATCCCAGGGATGAAACTTACCTTGGGCAGACATGATTTAACATAGGATTTCTATGTGATGGACCTCCCAGAAACCAACATCATCCTAGGAGTACAGTGGCTTAGTACATTGGGGCCAATCACCACAAATTATAAAACCATGGAAATGTTTTTCACAAAAGAAACATGGAAGAAGGTGGTTCTCAGGGGAATGACATGAAACACACCACACCCAGGGTTCCAAACTTCCAGGGCCGTTTTGAGGCCCTAAACGATGTTTTTTGGGGATTTGGGGCCCACATGACTGTCAAATGGCATTGACCTAGGCCAATAGAAAGTCGTTCTATTCAGTTAGGCCTTTCCAACGATGTATCGAGCACCCCAAACAGAGATCCTATGCAAAATTTATGCCCCCGGGAAGTTGACATATCAACTACTCCCATCGGGGGCCACAAACCTTTTGGATTTTCATCTTTCGGGGTTAGGGTTTTGGATTTTACTTATGTTAAAAAAGGCCTTTTGAACCTCATTGTAACAATCATATTCTTGGGAATGCGAGTAGCCATCACATCTCTTCTCAAAGATAAGTTCCCACAATTCTAGCGAGTCTTTCACTCTGTATTTTTACAGTCTCTATACATTTATTTCATTAATAGAAATAATGTATTATTGTATTTCTTTGTTTCTGACAATATTTATGTGTATTTTGCTGTAGTATATCTGCTTTCATTTTGTTCTCAAAAATAATCCAGATCAGTGGTATCAGAGCAGGCTGCTCTTGATAGTTTTTCAGTGCATATCCCAGACGAGGTCCGAGTATAGAAAGTTGTGTCTTGAGCTTGTCTCTCTTGAATACAATTGCTCTCAGACACCCAAGAAACCCTCAATGGCAGAAGAAAAAAAAAACAACAGAGCAAACAATTCTATCAATATGTTGCTTGAGAAAGCTCTCATGCGATAGAGGGACGAAATGATGGATAATTTTTCCCACATCCTTCAATGTTGCCGATAGCATCAGGCACATCTTCATCAAGCAACCACTTTGGAGGCACCTCGCCTTTCATGGTACACGTCAATTTTGATATTCCAATATTTGAAGGTTAGATAGATGCGAATACCCTAGACAAATGGTTAAATTTGTTAGAAGGTTATTTCTCTATTCACAAATTTTATGAGAGAGAAAATATAATCTTCATGCTCCTTAAGGCTCTCCCCCATGTCAAACATTGGTGGGAAACTCATTGGGAGCAAAGTTCCATAGAGGAATCTCGAATATATGGGGCCGAGCCCACCTAAGATTTTTTTGTGGATGCAGTAAAGGACCAATATTACCCTGTTGGAAACTATGAGGAACAATATATGAGATGGACCACACAATGAAAAGAAAGGGGCCAAGCAGCACCAGATTTCACCAATACCTTCATTACCTCGCGCACCAAGGTGGGTATCAAGAACTCCGAACGAAATTTGGTTCTAAAATACCACAGAGCTCTACATAAATACATCCAAACTGAAATGGATTTTTTGGACATCTCATCACTCAGTTCTGCTTACCGATATGCTGTTAAAATCGAGCAGAATTTTAAGCACCATAACAAATAGGAGTTTGGGTCTGCGAATCTGCAACAACCAAAGTATGATAAAGATGGCCCTAACAAACAACCTCTCGAAAACTAGTCCAAGCCACAGGAAAATAAGGGTCACGGGAAGATGAAGAAGGACACCGAAAAATGGTGCGATTTCCACAAAATCCCCTGGCACAACACCGATGAATGTCGCTCAAAACAATCATTGGTGGCCGAGATGAAAGACAAGAATCCCAAATGTGATTCATAATCTGAATTAGAAAAGACTGATAGAATACATATCATCAATGCAGATCCCACTGCTATTGTCTCAACTGCAACAATTCAACCAGAAGATCAACCTGATCCTGAAGAGGGGGAGCACCTTTTTCATTCACAGATGTGGGTGAAGGGGACCCCGCTGAATTTTATTGTTGATATCAGAAACCAAAAGAACCTCATCTCAGCAGAGGTCATCAAATAGTTGGGATTATCGACAACACCACACCTACAACCATACAACATCGGGTGGCTTTGCCAGGGATGAGATCTTCGTGTCATCCAACAGTGTCGATTGTCATAAGGCATCCAACCTTTCAAGTATGAGGTATTATGTGATGTTTCCCCGCTGGATTTCTGATATGTTCTCTTGGTCCAACCATATATGTGGAAGTTCCATGCTATCTGTTACCACTCCGTAAATCTGTTCGGCTGATAAATAGACGACGAAGGTTGTTGATTAAGGTTGGTTGTCATTGATGTCAACCCTTGAAGAAATCCATGCGGCACAAAGGTTTGGGTAATGGACCCAAGATTGTTTGATGTAAATATGAATCATTATTCTGTTGTCATGGTTGATAACAAGTAAAGATGGATGAACTCCAAAGTGGTCCCCTTATGGTGAAAGCCCTCACGGGAAGATGCTTTGCAGAGCAAGAGAACCCATGCTTAATTGTGGAATAATGAGATGAAGGATAATCAATTTGTCAGGGAAACTATCCTAAATGGATATTGATTGTCATGCCATTTCTAGTGGTATGTGGAATGTCACATAACTCCTCACGGTTAGAGAGTTATAACCATGTGAAGTTGGAGAACCCAGGTTTGGGTAATGGACCCAAGTTTGTTTGATGGATAATAGTATGATTTTTTCTATATTTGAAGGTAAAACTATCCTATATGGATAGTTCTTGTCATGCCATTTCTGGTGGTATGTGGAACGTCACATAACTCCTCACGGTTAAAGAGTTATGACCATGTGAAGTTGGAGAACCTAGGTTTAGGTAATGGACCCAAGTTTGTTTTATGGATAACAGTATTATTTTTTCTATATTTGAAGGTAATATTATTCTAGATGGATAGTGCATGTCATTCCATTTCTGGTGGTATGTGGAACGTCACACAACTCCTCATGGTTTGAGAGTTATGGCCTTACAAAGTTGGAGGACCCTCATATGTCATCTAGAAGCCCCAAAAGGTCAAAGTAGTCAAAGTGGTTTAAGAGATTTTAGAAGGTAAATAATAAAGTGAAGTGATGAGTGTACTATAATTCAAAGTGAATACAAAATAAATTACTTAAAGATTAAATTTAATGGAGAAATTAGAAGTGGGTTAACCCTAAAATAAGGAAAGTGGGGTAAGCTTCCTTTAATTTGTTTTAATTATGATGGTATTGGTCATTTTGCTAACAAATGTCCTCATAAGAAAAAGAGAAATGATGAAGGTTACTCAAAAGGCAAACAAACATATAAAGGCAAAATAACTACAAAGAAATTTTTCAAGAAAAGCCTATGCACCAAAGAAGACATCTCATCATCAGATGAAGATGAAATCAGTGACAGTGAGACAGGAAAACTTATATTCATGGCAGTAAAAGACTCTGACAAAGAAGAATTTGAATAAGAATATGAATAAGCCGAAGAAGAAGTCGAAGAATAAACTGAAGAAGCATAAGTTGACTTTCAAGAAGAATTAATGTGTGCCATAGAAGTTATCAAAAGAGAAAAGAAGAAGAACAAGAATCTACAAGCAGAACTAGACAAGAAATAAGACACTCAAGAACTAGAACAAATGATCAGAAAATTGAAATTTCAAATAGAAGAAGATAAAATAATTGAAGAAGCACTCAAAGAACAACTAGAAGAAAATGACAGGATCATCGGAAACTTGGAAGCAGAGATTGTAACATTAAGAAAAGATATTCAAAAGAAAAATATGTAGAATAACTCAAAAGTTTTGGATGACATTATCAACAGTCAAAAATCTCATTTTGACAAGACCGGTCTTGGATACAATCAGACAAAAAAGGGATCAAGTTCCAAAAAAACAGAGAAAGAAACCTATCCAAAAATCTATGCAGAAACAATCAAAGGGGATAGGAAGATATACAAAGAAGATTATAGGAACACTCCTCCACCGAGAAGAGTCAGATTTCAGAATCAACAAACGACAGATAGGCCTCAAGAAGAAGAAGGATTCACAAGAGCACTTCCTTTCAGAAGATCCTAAAATCCCAGGTATCAAACTATATTTTTTGGTTTATGTTATGCATGTAATAATTTTGGACATAAATCTATAAATTGTAGAGCTAACAATAGGAACAACAACAACTTTTAGAGTTATACACAAAGAGGTTATTCAAGAAGGCCTAGTGAAACAGAAAGAAGAAATTACAACAGGTTTGCATCCTTGAGTAATGAAGTGGAATGTTACAAATGTAACAATTTTGGACATGTGGCCAAAGAGTGCAGAATGACAATCGATCCTAAAGAACCTCAACAGAACAACGACAATCACAAACAAGAACCACAGAAAAGGACATGGATAAGAAAGCAAGATCACTATAGCAATGAAGAATGCACATTCGTTCTACAAGCTAAGCAGAAGAAATGTGGTTGGTATGTTGATAGTGGGTGTTCAAAACACGACGGGTGATAGAGACAAGTTTCTTACATTACGAAAGGAAAGAGATGGATCAGTCTCCTTCGGAAATGATGATTCAACCAAAATAATTGGAAAAGGCACAGATCGAATTGGGAACAAGAATGAAAAGGCAGAAAACATTCTACTAGTAGAAGATATGAAACATAATCTTCTAAGTGTGAGTCAAATGAGCGACCAAGGTCATAAAGTTACTTTCGATTCACAAAAGTGTGAGATAAGAAAAGAAGGTTCAGGGAAATTGGTCGCTACAGCTGCAAGAATTTCAAGCAACATATATGTGTTAAGTGAAGTTGGAAATGAAAAATGTTGTCTAGGAAAGGAAGATGAAAGTTGTCTATCGAATAGAAGAATGGGTCACATACATTTTGATAACCTTGTCAAAGTTAGCAAAAGAGAAGCAGTCAGAGAAATGCCCCAGATCATGAAACTGACCAACACTTTATGCAAGCATTGTCAACAAGGAAAGCAAACAAAGACCAGATTCAAATCAAAGGAATATTAAATGACAAGACCATTGGAAATTGTCAATATTGATCTAGTGGACCAACTAAAACAAAGAGCTTAAAAGGTGAGAAATACTTTATGTTTTTAGTTGATGATTATACAAGAATGATTGCAATTTTCTTTCTCAAGAATAAGTCAGAAGCTTTTGAAAACTTCAAGATCTACAAGGAAATGGTTGAAAATGAAATGGATTCAAAAATCAAATGCTTGATATCTGATAATGGAGGAGAGTTCAGCTCAAAGGAATTTATGGACTACTGCAACAATCATGGAATAAAAAGGCAATTCTCTGTTGTTGGGACACCTCAACAGAATAGAATTGTAGAAATAAAGAACATGAAAGTACAGGAAATGGCTCGAACAATGCTAATGGATTCAAAATTGACAAATATTTTTTGGACACTAGCAGTGCATACAACAGTTCACATTCAAAACAGAGTAATGCTCAGAAACAAAACTGACAAAACTCCTTACGAACTATGGAAAGAAAAACCAGCAAATGTAAATCCCTTCAGAGTTTTTGGAAGCAAATGCTATATCAAAAAGGAAGATGGAGGAATGGGAAAGTTTGACTCTCGCGTGAACAAAAGAATACTTGTTGGCTACTCAAGTACAAGGAAAGCATACAAGTTTTACAATCTAAGATTGAACAAAGTTGTGGAAAGCATCAACGTAACAATTGATTTAATAAGCAAACCAAAATCAAAGGAAGAAAATGAATCAATGAAACTACCCTTAGAAGAAGAAGCAGAAGCTGAAAAAGAAGTAGAAGAGGAAGATGAAGAGAATCCTATAGAAGCATAAGAGAAAGTTAAAAAAGTTTCTCCAAAGGCACCTAATAAACGAGTACAGAAGAATCATCCTTCAGATCAGATTATCGGAAACAAAGATGTAGGAGCTGAGACTAGAAGAAGAATCCGTTCACCAGAAAAAACACACCTAGCACTCTTATCTACAATTGAACCAAACTGTTTTGAATAAACCAACAAGGATGAATTTTGGAATAAGGTCATGGATGAAGAATTGGATCAAATAGAGAAAACTGACACTTGGGAATTGGTTCCAAGACCAAAGAATAAGAATGTGATCGACACAAAATGGATTTTCAGAAATAAATTGAATGAAGATGGACAAGTTACAAGGAACAAAGCTATATTGGTATGTAATGGATATGCTCAGATTGAAGTAATCGACTTTGAAGAGACCTTTTCCCCAGTTGCCAGAATGGAAGCAATCCATTTGATTTTAGCTTAATCATGCTCCAAAAATGTTAAAGTATATCAGATGGACATAAAATCAGTTTTTCTGAATGGGGAACTTGAAGAAGAATTCTACATTGAACAACCAGGAGGATTTCAGTTGTCAGAGAACACAAATTATGTGTGTAAATTAAAAAAAGCCCTGTATGGTCTAAAATAGGCTCCTAGAGCATGGTACTCTAAACTAGAAAAGTATCTGTAGCAGGAAGGGTTCAGAAAATGAAGTGCAGACAACAACCTCTACATCAAGGTAATATTTTATTAATTGAAGTTTATGTTGATGATATTATTTTTGGTAGTGATGATGACATGTTAAGCCATAAATTTGCAAAAGATATGCAAAATGAATTTGAAATTTCGTTACTTGGNTAATTGAAGTTTATGTTGATGATATTATTTTTGGTAGTGATGATGACATGTTAAGCCATAAATTTGCAAAAGATATGCAAAATCAATTTGAAATTTCGTTACTTGGAGAACTATCCTTCTTTTTAGGACTTCAGATACGTCAAAGCAATCAAGGAATTTTTATTTCTCAAACCAAGTATATCAGAGAAATGTTGAAGAGGTTCAGAATGGAAGATTGCAAACCAATTATCACTCCCATGCAAACCAGTTGCAAGTTGAGCAAAGATGATGGTTCGAAGTCTACAGATCAGAGGAAATACAGGTCAATGATTGGAAGACTACTATATGTGACAACATCCAGACCAAATGTAATGCAGGCAGTTGGATAGGTGTCACGATTTCAAGCAGAACCAAAGGAATCACATGTATTAATAGTGAAGAGGATTTTTAGATATCTCAAAGGAACATAAGAGTTTGGATTATGGTATGCAAAAGGAAAGGATCTATCACTAATTGCCTACACAAATGCAGATTGGGCAGGTTGTATTGAAGACCAATGAAGCACTAGTGGAGCAACGTTCTACTTGGGTGAGTGTTTAGTATCATGGTTAAGCAAGAAACAATCATTAGTATCTTTATCTACAGCCGAGGCAAAGTATATTGAAGTAGCATCATGTTGTACATAGGTACTTTGGATGAAACAAACTTTGAAAGATATACAGGTTGAGTATGATGAGCCCATTCCAATCTATTGTGATAATATAGTATCTCGAAGAACCCGGTGATGCACTCCAAGATGAAACACATTCCAATCAAGTATCACTTTCGAGGGGACCAGGTTGCAGAAAAGAACATCAGAGTCTCGACCCCGTAGTGTCATTTTTACTTTGGGGGGTCATCTCTCTCTACAGGATACCAGACGTAGTTACAACTATTGTCCCACCTAAAGAATGTCGCAAGGTAATATCTCATATTACAAAATTCATCTTCTTCACAATTTGCTCAAAAGGTGAAGAAAAGGATAATGCAACCACTACAGCCTCGACCTAAGCATATTCTATCCAACAAAAGCAGGTCGATAAGATTGCAACAAAGAAAAAAAATTCCTTATGCACACAGTCATCTCAGGTAGCATGACTGGTTGAACAAATTCAATCTTGCTAGCAATAGGTTCGTGAGAGCCTTCCACAAATCGAGCAACGTGACGTCTCCAACAAGGCAAGCAACTCACCAAGATTTAGATTCAACAAACGCTTAACTGTCTCCCCCGAGAACTCAATGCAATGGATACCATTTCTTCCTAAGGAGGGAGGATATATCCAAGTGGATATTAGTGGCCACCCACCTATTCCATAGGCTCGAAAAATAGTTTTCCATCTTGGCAGTTTTTCGAGTTCCAAACTTTTGGGGCTATTTTGAGGCCCTAAACGACGTTTTTTCTGGGATTTGGGGCCCAAGTGACTCTAAAGTAAATTGACCTAGGTTAGTCGAAAGTTGTTCTTCTCAGTTAGACGTTTCTAACGATGTATCGAGATCCCCAAATGAAGATCTTATGAAAAATTTATGCCCCTGGGAAGTTAAAGTATCAACTACCCTCATTGGGGCCCACAAACTTTTTGGATTTTCAAATTCTGGGGTTAGGGTTTTGTATTTTACTTATGTTAAAAAAATGTCTTTTGAGACTCATTGTAACAACCATCTTCTTATGAATGTGAGTAGCCATCACATATCTTCTCAGAGATAAGCTGCCACCATTCTAGCGAGTCTTTCACTCTGTATTTTTACAGTCTCTGTATAGTTATTTCATTAATAGAAATCATGTATTACTATATTTCTCTGTTTATGTAAATATTTATCTGTATTTCATTGTAGTATCTCTTCTTTCATTTCGTTCTTAAAAATAATCTGGATCAGTGGTATCAGAGAAGGCTGCTTTTGAACATTTTTTAGTGCATGTCCTCGACGAGGTCCGAGTATAGCAAGTTGGGTCTCGAGCTTGTCTTTCTTGAAGACAATCGCTCTCTCACGCCCAAGAAACCCTCAATGGAGGAAGAAAAAAAAATCATAGAGAAGACGATTCTATCAATATGTTGCTTGATCAAGCTGTCACGTGACAGAGGGATGAAATGATGGAGAATTTTTCCCACATCCTTCAACGCCCGTCGATAGGATCATGCACATATTCATCAAGCAACCACTTTGGAGGCACCTTGCCTTTCAAGGTACAGGTCAATTTTGATATTCCTATATTTGAAGGTTAGATAGATGCAGATGCCCTAGACAAATGGTTAAATCTATTAGAAGGTTATTTCTCTGTTCAAAATTTTTTCAACAGAGAAAAGATCATCTTTGCATTCCTTAAGTCTCTCCCCCATGTCAAACATTGGTGGGAAACTTACTAGGAGAAAATTTCCATAGAGGAGTCTAGAATATATGGGGCCGAGCCCACTTGAGATTTTTTTGTGGATGCAGTAAAGGAACAATATTACTTTGTTGACAACTATGAGGACAAATATATGAGATGGACCACACTGTGGTAAGAAAGGGGCCAATCAGTTCCAGAGTTCACCAATACCTTCCATACCTTGCGCAACAAGATGGGTATCAAGGATTTCTAAAATACCGCGGGGCTCTACAAAGATACATCCAAACTGAAATGGATTTTCTGCACATCTCATGACTCGATTCTACTTATTGATATGATGTTAAAATCGAGAAGAATTTTAATCACTGGAACAAACAAGAGTTCGGGTCTAAAAATCTGCAAAAACCAAAGTATGATAATGATGGCCCTAACAAACAACCTCCCAAAAACCAGTCCAAGCCACAGGAAAAGAAGGGTCATGGGAAGATGAAGAAGGACACCCAAAAATCATGTGATTTCCGTAAATGCCCCTAGAACAACACCGATGAATGTCTCTCAAAACACTAATTGGTGACCAAGATCAAAGACAAGGAGATGAACCCTGATTCAGAATCTGATTCACAAAATACTAATAGAAGACAGATCATTGACGCAGATCCCACTACTATTGTTGTGACCACAACAATTCAACAAGAAGAACCAACAGATCTTGAAGAGGGGGAGCACCTTTTTCATTCACAGATGTGGGTGAAGGGAACCCCACTGCATTTTATTGTTGATAGCGGAAGCCAAAAGAACCTCATATTAGCAGATGTCGTCAAACAATTGGGATTGTCGACAAGACCACACTTGCAACCATACAATATCGGGTGGCTTTGCCAAGGACGAGATCTTCGTGTCAGCCAACTATGTCGATTGTCATAGGACATATAACCTTTCAAGGATGAAGTATTATGTGATGTTGCCTCATTGTATGTCTGTAATGTTCTCTTGGGCCAACCATATATGTGGAAGCATCATGCTATCTATGATTCTTGACCCCGTAGTGTCATTGTTACTCTAGGGGGTCATCTCTACAGGATACCAGAGGCAGTTCCAACTACCTTCCCACCTAAAAAATTCCGCAAGGTAGTATCTAATACCACAAAATTTATCGTTTTCACAATCTGTTCAAAAGGTGAACAAAAGGATACTGCAACCACTACAGCCTCGACCCAAGCACCTTCTATCCAACATAAGCAGATCGATAAGATTGTAGAAAAGAAAAAAAATTCCTTATGCACACAATCATCTTGGGTAGCCTGACTGGTTGAACAGATTCAACCCTGCCAATAGCAGGTTCGTGACAACCTTCCACAAACTGAGCATTGTGACGTCTCCAACAAGGCAAGCGTCTCACCAAGATTCAAATTCAGCAAACTCTTCCCTCTCTCCCTCGGGAACTAAACACAATGGATATTGTTGCTTCCTGAGGAGGGAGGATTGATCCAAATGGATATATGTGGCCACCCACCTATTCCACGAACTCGAAAAAAAATTTTCCATCTTGGGGTTTTTTGGGCAGTTTTTTGGGTTCCAAACTTTTGGGGCCGTTTTGAGGCCCTAAACGACGTTTTTTAGGGATTTGGCACCCACGGGGCTGCTAAGAGAATAAACCCAGGCCAATCAAAAGTCGTTCTTCTCGGTTAGACCTTTCCAACGGTGTATCGAGTGCCCCAAACAAATTTCCTATGAAAAATTCACGCCCTGGGAAGTTAACGTATCAACTACTCCCATCGGGGCCCACAAACCTTTTGGCTTTTCATCTTCCGGGGTTAGGGTTTTGGATTTTAATTATGTTAAAAAAGGCCTTTTGAGCCTCATTGTAACAATCATATTCTTATGCATGCGAGTAGCCATCACATCTCTTCTCAGAGATAAGATGCCACCATTCTAGCGAGTCTTTCACTTTGTATTTTTAGTCTCTATACATTTATTTCATTAATAAAAATCATGTATTACTGTATTTCTCTATTTTAGGAAATATTTATGTGTGTTTTATTGTAGTATCTCTGCTTTCATTTTGTTCTAAAGAATAATCTGGATCAGTGGTATCATAGTAGGTTGCTCTTGATCATTTTTTAGTGCATGTCCCCGACAAGGTCCAAGTATAGCAAGTTGGTTCTCGAGCTTGTCTCTCTTGAAGACAATCTCTCTAACACGCCCAAGAAACCCTCAATGGTGGAAGAAAATAAAAATGACAGAGCAGATGATTCTATTAATCTTTTGCTTGAGCAATCTCTCTCACGACATTGGGACGAAATGATGGATAATTTTTCCCACATCCTACAACGCCTGCTGATATCATCAGGCACATCATCATCAAGCGACCACTTTGGAGGCACCTCACCTTTAAGGGTATAGGTCAATTTTGATATTCTTATATTTGAAGGTCAGATAGATTCGAATGCCCTAGACAAATGGTTAACTTTTTTAGAAGGTTATTTCTATGTTCATGATTTTTTCGATAGAGAAAAGATCATCTTCACGCTCCTTAAGGCTCTCCCCCATGTCAAACATTTGTGGTAAACTTACTCGAAGAAAATTTCCACAGAGGAGTCTGGAATATATGGGGCCGAGCTCACTTGGGATTTTTTTGTGGATGGAGTAAAGGAACAATATTACCCTATTGGAAACTATGAGGACCAATATATGAGATGGACCACACTGCAGCAAGAAAGGGGCCAAGCAGCTCCGAAATTCACCAATACCTTCCATACCTTGTGCACCAAGCTGGGTATCAAGGACTTTGAACGACATTTGGTTCTAAAATACCGTAGGGCTCTACATAGATACATCCAAACTGAAATGGATTTTCCAGGCATCTCATCGCTCAGTTCTGCTTATCGATATGATGTTAAAATCGAGCAGAAGTTTAAGCACCGGAACAAAAGGGAGTTTGGGTCTGCAAATCCGCAACAAACAAAGTATGATAAAGATGGACCTAACAAACAACCTCTCGAAAACCAGTCCAAGCCACAGGAAAAGAATGGTCACGGGAAGATGAAGAAGGTCACTGAAAAATGGTGTGATTTCCCCAAAATCCCCTGGCACAACACCGATGAATGCTGCTCAAAACACTCATTGGTGGCCGAGATCAAAGACAAGGATCTAAAACCTGATTCAGAATCTAATTAAGAAAATACTGATAGAATACAGATCATCAATGAAAAACCCACTACTATTGTCGCGACTGCAACAATTCAACCAGAAGAATCAATAGATCCTGAAGAGGGGGAGCGCCTTTTTCATTCAAAGATGTGGGTGAAGGGGACCCCACTGCTTGATAGCGAAATCCAGAATAACCTCATCTTAGCAAAGGTCGTCAAATAGTTGGGATTTTCGACAACATCACACCCGCAACCAGAAAACATCGAGTGAATTCGCCAGGAACGAGATCTTCGCGTCAACCAACAATGTCGATTGTCATACGATATCTAGCCTTTCAAGGATGAGGTATTATATGATGTTTCCCCATTGGATGTCTGTGATGTTCTCTTAGGCCAGCCATATATGTGGAAGCGCCATGCTATCTATGAGTGTCAACCTCGTAGTGTCATTTTTACTTTGGGGGGTCATCTCTACAGGATACTAGAGGTAGTTCCAACTACTGTCCCACCTAAACAATTCCACAAGGTGAATAGAAGCATACTTTAACCAATACATCCTCGACCCAAGCACTGTCTATCCAACAAAATCAGATCGATAATATTACAAAAAATAAAAAGAATTCCTTCTTCACACAGTCATCTCAGGTAGCCTGACTGGTTGAATAGATTCAACCTCGCCAGCAACAGGTTCGTGACAACCTTCCACAAATGGAGTAGCGCAACATCTCCAGCAAGGCCAACACCTCACTAAGATTCAGATTCAACAAATGCTTACCTCTCTCCCCCAGGAACTCAACGCAATGGATACCATTACTTCCTAAGGAGGGATGATTGATATAGGTGGATATCGTTGGCCACCTACCTATTCCACGGGCTCGAAAAACAATTTTCCATCTTGACAGTTTTTCAGCAGTTTTTTGGGTTCCAAACTTCTGGGGCCGTTTTGAGGCCTTAAACGACATTTTTTGGGGATTTGAGGCCCAGGTAAATATCGAAAGAACTGTCCTGGGTAGTCGAAAGTCATTCTTCTCGGTTATACCTTTCCAACGATGTATAGAGCACCCCAAATGGATATCCTATGAAAACGTTACACCCCTGGGAAGTTTACATATCAACTACCCCCATCGGGGCCCACAAACCTTTTGGGTTTTCATCATCCGGGGTTAGGCTTTTGGATTTTACTTATGTTAAAAAATGTGTTTTGAGCCTCATTGTAGCAATCATCTTTTTGCGAATGCGAGTAGCTATCACATCTCTTATTAGAGATAAGCTGCCACCATTCTAGCAAGTCTTTCACTCTGTATTTATATAGTCTCTGTACACTTATTTCATTAATAGAAATCATGTATTACTGTATTTCTCTGTTTCTGGAAATATTTATGTGTATTTTATTGTAGTGTCTATGATTTCATTTCATTCTAAAAAATAATCCAGATCAGTGGTATCAGAGCAGGTTGCTCTTGATCATTTTTCAGTGGATGTCCCTGACGAGGACCAAGTATAACAAGTTGGGTCTCGATCTTGTCTCTCTTGAAGAAAATCACTCTCTCATGCCCAAGAAACCCTCAATTGCGAAAGAAAATAAAAATGATAGAGAAGATGATTCTATCGGTCTGTTGCTTGAGAAATCTCTCAGGCGACAGAGGAATGAAATGATGAAGAATTTTTTCCACATCCTTCAATGCATGTCGATAGCATCAGGGGCATCTTCATCAAGCAACCACTCTAGAGGCACCTCTCCTTTCAAGGTATAGGTCAATTTTGATATTCCTATATTTGAAGGTCAGATAGATGCGGAATGGTTAAATCTGTTAGAAGGCTATTTCTCCATTCACAATTTTTCCAATAGAGAAAAGATCATCTTCACGCTCCTTAAGGATCTCCCCCATGTTAAACATTGGTGGGAAAATTACTGGGAGAAAAGTTCCATAGAGGATTCTGGAATATATGGGGTTGATCCCACTTGGGATTTTGTTCTGGATGTAGTAAAGGAACAATATTACCATGTTGGCGAATATGAGGACCAATATATGAGATGGACCGCATTGCGACAAGAAAGGGGCCAACCAGTTCCAGAGTTCACCAATACGTTCCTTACCTTGCACACCAAGCTGGGTATTAAGGACTTCGAATGACATTTGGTTCTAAAATACCGCAGGGATCTACATAGATACATCTAAATTGAAATGGATTTTTTGGACATCTCATCACTCGGTTTGGCTTATCAATATGTTGTTAAAATCACGCAGAAAAACACAGGAAGAAACGGGAGCTCGGGTTTGCAAATCCGCAACAACCAAATTATGATAAATATGACCCTAACAAAAAACCTCTCGAAAACCATTCCAAGCCACATGAAAAAAAGGGTCACGGGAAGATGAAGAAGGACACCAGAAAATGGTGTGATTTCCACAAAATACCCTGGCACAACACCGAGGTCATCAAACAATTGGGATAGTCAAAAACACCACACCCATAGCCATAAAACATCGGGTGGCTTCACCAGGGATGTGTTCTTCGTGTTAACCAGTAGTGTCGATTGTCATATGACATCCAACCTTTCAAGGATGAGGTATTATTTGATGTTGCCCCGTTGCATGTCTATGATGTTCTCTTGGGCCAACCATATTTGTGGAAGCACCATGATATCTATGAGTCTTGACCTCACAGTGTCATTTTTACTCTGGGGGGTCATCTCTACAGGATACCGAAGGTAGTTCCAACTATTGTCCCACCTAAACAATGCCGCAAGGTAGTATCTCATACTATAAAATTCAGCTTCTTCACAATCTTTTCAAAAGGTGAATAGAAGGATACTGCAACCACTACAGCCTCAAACCAAGAACCTTATATCCAACAGAAGAAGGTCGATAAGATTGCAACAAAGTAAAAAAATTCCCTTTACACACAGTCATCTCAGGTAGCCTGACTGGTTGAACAGATTCAACCCCGTCAGCAACAAGTTCATGATAGCCTTCCACAAATCGAGAAACACGACGTCTCCAGCAAGGTAATCAAATCACAGAGATTCAAATTCAGCAAAAACTTCCCTCTCTCCCCCAGGAACTCAACACAATGAAGACCATTGATTCCTACGGAGGGAGGATTGATCCAGGTGGATATCAGTGGCCACCCACCTGGGCCAACAAAAATTCATTCTTATCGGTTAGACCTTTCCAACAATGTATCGAGCACCCCAAACGAAGATCCTATGAAAGCGTTACACCCCCAGGAAGTTGACGTATCAACTACCCCCATCAGGGCCCACAAAACTTTTAGATTTTCATCTTCCGAGGTTAGGGTTTTTTATTTTAATTATGTTAAAAAAGGCCTTTTGAGCCTCATTGTAACAATCATCTAATTCTTGCGAATACGAGTAGCCGTCACATCTCTTCTCAGAGATAAGCTGTCACCATTCTAGCCAATATTGCACTCCGTATTTTTACAGTCTCTGTACACTTATTTCATTAATAGAAATCATGTATTACTGTATTTCTCTATTTCTTGCAATATTTATGTGTATTTCATTGTAGTATCTCTTATTTCATTTTGTTCTAAAAAATAATCTGGATTAGTGGTATCAGAGCAAGATGCTCTTGATCGTTTTTCAATGCATGTCCCCGATGAGGTACAAGTTTATCAAGTTGGGTCTCGAGCTTGTCTCTCTTGAAGACAATCACTCTCACACACCCAAGAAACCCTCAATGGCGGAAGAAAAGAAAAATGGCAGAGCAAACGATTCTATCAATCTATTCCTTGAGCAAGATCTCACGTGACAGAGGGATGAAATGATGGAGAATTTTTTCCACATCCTTCAATTCCCGTTGATAGCATCAGACACATATTCATCAAGCGACCACTTTGGAGGCACCTCGCCTTTCAAGGTGCATGTCAACTTCAATATTCCTATATTTGAAGGTCAGATAGATGCGATGCCCTAGATAAATGGTTAAGTCAGTTAGAAGGTTATTTATTTGTTCACAATTTTTATGATAGACAAAAGATCATCTTCGCACTCCTTAAGTCTCTCCCCCATGTCAAACATTGGTGGGAAACTTACTAGGAGCAAAGTTCCACAGAGGAGTCTGGAATATATGGGGTCGAGCCCACTTGGGATTTTTTTGTAGATGCAATAAAGAAACAATATTACCCTATTGGAAACTGTGAGGACCAATATATGAGATGGACCACACTACGGAAAGAAAGGGGCCAAGAAGTTCCAGAGTTCATCAATACCTTCCATACCCTGCACACCAAGCTGGGTATCAAGGACTCCAAACGACATTTGGTTCTAAAATACCGCGGGGCTCTACACAGATACATCCAAACATAAATGGATTTTCTGGACATCTCATCACTCGATTCTACTTATCGATATGTTGTTAAAATCGAGTGGAAGTTTAAGCACCTGAACAAATGGGAATTCGGGTCTGCAAATCCGCAACAACCAAAGTATTATACAAATGGCCCTAACAAATAACTTCCCGAAAACCAGTCCAAGCCACATGAAAAGAAGGGTCACGGAAAGATGAAAAAGGACACCAGAATATTTTGTGATATCCACAAAATCCCCCGGCACAACACTGATGAATGTCACTCAAAACACTCATTGGTGGCTGAGATCAAAGACAAGGAGTCTAACCCTAATTCAGAAAATACTGATAGAAGACAGGTCATCGACCCAGATCCCATTGCTATTGTCACAACCACATCAATTCAAATAGAAGAACCAACATATCCGAAAGAGGGGGAGTGCCTTTTTCATTCACAGATGTGGATGAAGGTAATCCCACTGCATTTTATTATTGATAGCGGAAGCCAAAAGAACCTCATATCAACAGAGGTCACCAAACAGTTTGGATTGTCAACAACACCACACCTGCAGCCATACAACATTGGGTGGCTTTGCCAGGGACAAGATCTTCGTGTCAGCCATTAGTGTCGATTGTCATACGACATCCAACCTTTCAAGGATGAGGTATTATGTGATGTTGACTTGCTGGATGTCTGTGATGTTCTCTTGGGCCAACCATATATGTTGAAGTGCCATGTTATCTATGAGTCTCGACCCTGTAGTGTCATTGTTACTCTGGGGAGTCATCTCTACAAGATACCAGAGGTAGTTCCAACTACTGTCCCACCTAAACAATGCTGCAAGGTAGTATCTCATACTACAAAATTCAGCTTCTTCACAATCTATTCAAAATGTGAACAGAAGGATACTACAACCACTATAGCCTCGACCCAAGCACCTTCTATCCAACAAAAGCAGGTAGATAAGATTACAACAAAAAAATTAAATTCCTTCTTCACACAGTCATCTCAGGTAGCCTGACTGGTTAAACAGATTCAACCTTGCAAGCAGCAGGTTCATGACAACTTTCCACAAACCGAGCAGTGTGACGTTTCCAACAAAGCAATCAACTCACCAAGATTTGGATTCAACAAACGCTTCCCTCTCTCCCCTAGGAAATCAACGCAATGGAGACAATTGCTTCCTAAGGAGGGAGGATTGATCCAAGTGGATATTGTTGGCCACTCACCTATTCAACGGGTTTGAATTTTTTTTTCCATCTTGGCAGGTTTTCGGTAGTTTTTCGGGTTCCAAACTTTCGAGGCCGTTTTGAGGCCCTAAACGATGTTTTTGGGGATTTGGGGCCTAGAAGTATATTGGGCGTACTCACCTAGGCCAGTTGAAAGTCATTCTTCTTGTTTATACCTTTACAATGGTCTATCGAGCGCCCTTTATGAATACCCTATGAAAAAGTTACACCCCTGGGAAGTTGACGTATCAACTACCCCCATCGGGGCCACAAACCTTTTGGATTTTCATCTTCTGGAGTTAGGGTTTTGGATTTTACTTATGTTAAAAAAGGCCTTTTGAGCTCGATTTCAACAATCATCTTATTAGGAATGCATGTAGGAGTCACATCTCTTCTCAGAGATAAGTTTCCACCATTCTAGTGAGTCTTTCACTCATTATTTTTACAGTCTCTGTACATTTATTTCATTAATAGAAATCATGTATTACTGCATTTCTCTGTTTTTGGATATATTTATGTGTATTTCATTGTAGTATCTCTACTTTCATTTCGTTCTCAAAAATAATACGGATCAGTGGTATCAGAGTAGGCTTCTCTTGATCGTTTTTCAGTGCATGACCTCGACAAGGTCTGAGTATAGTAAGTTGGGTCTCAAGCTGGTCTCTCTTGAAGACAATCATTCTTGCACGTGCGAAAAACCCTCAATGGAGGAAGAAAAGAACAATGACATAGCAAATGATTCTATCAATCTGTTGCTTGAGCAAGCTCTCATGTGACAAAGGGACGAAATGATGGAGAATATTTCCCGCATCCTTCAACGTCTGCCGATAACATTAGTCACATCTTCATCAAGCGACCACTTTGGAGGCACATCGCCTTTCAAAGTACAGGTCAATTTTGATATTCCTATATTTAATGGTCAGATAGATGCAGATGCTCTAGACAAATGGTTAAATCTGTTAGAAGGTTATTTCTCTGTTCACAATTTTTTTGACAGAGAAAAGATCATCTTTGCACTCCTTAAGGCTCTCCCCCATGTCAAACATTGGTGGGAAACTTACTGGGAGAAAATTTCCATAGAGGAGTCTGGAATATATGGGTCGAGATCACTTGGGGATTTTTTGTGGATGCAGTAAAGGAACAATATTACCCTGTTGGAAACTATGAGGACCAATATATGAGATGGACCACACTACGGCAAGAAAGGGGCCAAGAAGTTCCAGAGTTCACTAATACCTTCCATACCTTGCGTACCAAGCTGGGTATCAAGGAATCCGAACGAAATTTGTTTCTAAAATACCATGGGGCTCTACACAGATAAATCCAAACTGAAATGGATTTTCTAAACATCTCATCACTCGGTTCTGCTTATCGATATGCTCTTAAAATCGACCAGAAGTTTAAGCACCGTAAAAAATGATATTTTGGGTCTGCAAATCAACTACAACCAAAGTATGATAAATATGGCCCTAACAAACAACCTCCCGAAAACCAGTCCAATCCACATGAAAAGAAGGTTCATGAGAATATGAAGAAGGACATCGGAAAATGGTGCGATTTCCACAAACTCCCCTGGCACAACACCAATGAATGTCGCTAAAAAAACTCATTGGTGGTCAAGATCAAAGACAAGGAGCCGAAACCTAATTCATAAAATATTGATATAAGACAGATCATCGATGCAAATCCCAGTGCTATTGTCGTGACCACAACAATTCAACCAGAAGAACCAGCAGATCATGAAGAGGGGGAGCACATTTTTCATTCATAGATGTGGGTGAAGGGGACCCCGCTGCATTTTATTGTTGATAGCAGAAGGAAAAAGAACCTCATCTCAGAAAAAGTCATTAAACAGTTGATATTGTCAACAACACCACACCTGCAACCATACAACATCGAGTGGCTTCGCCAGGGATGAGATATTTGTGTCAGCCAGCAATGTCGATTGTCATATGGCATCCAACCTTTTAAGGAAGAGGTATTATGTGATGTTTCCTCGCTGTATGTCTGTGATGTTCTCTTGGGCCAACCATATATGTAGAAGCGCCATGATATTTATGAGTCTCGACCCTATAGTGTTATTGTTACTCTAGGGGGTCATCTCTATAGGATACCAGAGGTAGTTCCAACTACTGTCCCACCTAAACAATGTTGCAAGGTAGTATCTCATACTAAAAAATTCAACTTCTTCACAATCTGTTCAAAATTTGAAGAGAAGGATACTGCAACCACTACAACCTCAACCCAATCACCTTATATCCAATAGAAGCAGGTCGATAAGATTGCAACAAAGAAAAAAAATTCCTTCAGCACAAAGTCATATCAGGTAGCCTGACTGGTTGAAGAGATTCAACTCCTCCAACAACAGGTTCATGACAACCTTCCACAAACAGAGCAACACGACATCTCCATCAAGGCAAGCAACTCACAAAGATTCAGATTCAACAAACACTTCCCTCTCTCCAACGGGAACTCAAAAACATGGATACCATTGCTTCCTAAGGAGGGAGGATTGATCCAGGTGGATATTGGTGGCCACCCACCTATTCCACGGGCTCGAAAAACTGTTTTCCATATTGGCAGTTTTTCGGGTTCCAAATTTCCAGGGCCGTTTTGAGGCCTTAAATGATGCTTTTTTGGGATTTGGGGACCAAGTGATTGCCAAAGGCATTGACTTGGTCCAATCAAAAGTAGTTCTTCTCGGTTAGACCTTTCCAATGGTGTATCGAGCACCCCAAACAGAGATCCTATGCAAAATTTACACCCTCAGGAAGTTGAAGTGTGAACTACCCCCATCGGGGCGCAAAAACATTTTGGATTTTCATCTTCTGGGGTTAGGGTTTTGGATTTTACTTATGTTAAAAAAGGCCTTTTGAGCCTCATTATAACAATCATCTTCTTGTGAATGCGAGTATTCGTCACATCTCTTCTCAGAGATAAGCTGCCACCATTTTAGCGAGTCTTTCACTCTGTATTTTTATAGTATCTGTACATTTATTTCATTAATATAAATCACGAATTACTATATTTCTCTTCTTCTGGAAATATTTATGTGTATTTTATTACAGTATATCTTCTTTCATTTCGTTCTAAAAAATAATCTGGATTAGTGGTATCAGAGCAGGCTGATCTTGATCATTTTTCAAATTTGTCACCGACGAGGTCCGAGTATAGCAAGTTGGGTCTCGAACTTGTCTCTCTTGAAGACAATTGCTCTCACACACCCAAGAAACCCTCAACGATGAAAGAAAAGAAAAATGATAGAGCAGACGATTCTATCAATCTGTTTCTTGAGCAAGCTCTCATGCGACAGAGGGACGAAATGATGGAGAATTTTTCCCACATCCTTCAATGCCTACCCATAGCATCAGGCGCATCTTCATCAAGCGGACACTTTGGAGGCACCTCGCCTTTCAAGGTACATGCCAATTTTTATATTCCTATATTTGAAGGTCAAATAGATGCAGATTCCCTAGAAAATGGTTAAATCTCTTAGAAGGTTATTTCTCTGTTCACAAATTTTCCGATAGAGAAAAGACCATCTTAGCACTCCTTAAGTCTCTCTCCCATGTCAAACATTGGTGGGAAACTTACTGGGAGAAAATTTACACAAAGGAGTTTGGAATATATGGGGCTGATCCCACTTGAGATTTTTTTGTGGATGTGGTAAAGGAACAATATTACCCTATGAAAAACTATGAGGACCAATATATGAGATGGACCAAACTGCGATAAGAAAGGGGCCAAAAAGTTCTGGAGTTCACCAATACTTTCCATACCTTGCACACCAAGCTGGGTGTTAAGGACTCTAAATGAAATTTGGTTCTAAAATACCATGGGGATCTACACAGATACATCCAAACTGTAATGGATTTTCTGGACATCTCATCACTCGGTTCTGCTTATCGATATGTTGTTAAAATCGAGAAGAAGTTTAAGCACCAGAACAAATGGGTGTTCGGGTCTGCAAATCCGCAACAACCAAAGTACGATAAAGATGGCTCTAACAAATAACCTCTCAAAAACTAGTACAAGCCATAGGAAAAGAAGGGTCATGGGAAGATGAAGAAGGACACCGGAAAATGGTGTGATTTCCACAAAATCCCCTGGCACAACACCGATGAATGTCGCTCAAAACACTCATTGATGGCCGAGATCAAAGATAAGGAGCCGAACCTTGATTCAGAAAATACTGATAGAAGATAGATCATTGACGCAGATCCCACTACTATTTTCGTGACCAAATCGATTCAACCAGAAGAACCAACAGATCTTGAAGAGCGGGAGTGGCTTTTTCATTCACAGATGTGGGTGAAGGGGACCCCACTACTTTTTATTGTTGATAGMAGAATCTAGAAGAACCTCATCTCAGCAGAGGTCATCAAACAATTGGGATTGTCGATAACACCACACCTGTAGCCATACAACATCGGGTGGCTTCGTTAGGGATGAGATCTTCATGTCAGCCAATARTGTTGATTGTCATACAACATACAACCTTTCAAGGATGAGGTATTATGTGATGTTTCCCCATTGGATGTCTATGATGTTCGCTTGGGCCAACCATATATGTCGAAGCACCATGCTATCTATGAGTTCCGACCCCGTAGTGTCATTGTTACTCTGGGGGGTCATCTCTACATGATATGAGAGGTAGTTCCAACTACTATCCCACCTAAACAATGCCACAAGGTAGTATCTCATACTACAAAATTCAACTTCTTCATAATCTATTCAAAAGCTTAACGGAAGGATACTGAAACCACTACAGCCTCGACCCAAGCACCTTCTATCCAACAGAAGCAGGTCAATAAGATTGCAACAAAGCAAAAAAATTCCTTCTGGACACAGTCATCTCAGGTAGCCCGACTGGTTGAACATATTCAACCCCGCTAGAAACAGGTTTGTGACAGCCTTCCACAAACCGAGCAATGAGATGTCTCCAACAAGGCAAGCATCTCACCAAGATTTAGATTCAACAAACGATTCCCTCTCCCCCCCCAGAAACTCAACGCAATGGAGACCATTTATTCCTAAGGAGGGAGGATTGATCCAGGTGGATATCGGTGGCCACCCACCTATTCCACGGGCTCAAATAACAATATTCCATCTTAGTAGTATTTCGGTAGTTTTTCGGGTTCCAAG
Organism: Picea mariana; assembly: GCA_032191745.1. Taxonomy (NCBI): domain Eukaryota; kingdom Viridiplantae; phylum Streptophyta; class Pinopsida; order Pinales; family Pinaceae; genus Picea; species Picea mariana. The sequence goes on along the minus strand of JASDQU010099771.1, from coordinate 307,667 downwards.
TTTCTGGGGTCGTTTTGAGGTCCTAAACAACGTTTTTTGGTGATTTGGGGCCCAGGTGACTGCAAAAGAGATTGATATGGGCCAGTCGAAAGTCGTTCTTCTCGATTATACCTTTCCAATGGTGTATTGAGTGCCCCAAACATATATCTTATGCAAAATTTATGCCCCCAGAAGTTGACATATCAACTACCCCCATCGGGGCCCACAAACCTTTTGGATTTTCATCTTTCGGTGTTAGGGTTTTGGATTTTACTTATGTTAAAAAAGGCCTTTTGAGCTTCATTGTAACAATCATCTTCTTGCGAATGAGAGTAGTTGTCACATATCTTCTTAGAGATAAGCTGTCACCATTCTAGCAAGTCTTTCACTCTATATTTTTACAGTCTTTGTACATTTATTTCATTAATAGAAATCATGTATTACTGTATTTCTCTGTTTTTGGAAATATTTATGTGTATTTCATTGTAGTATCTCTGCTTTCACTTCATTCTAAAAAATAATGTGGATCAGTGGTATCAGAGAAGGATGCTCTTGATATTTTTTCAGTTCATGTCCTCGACGAGGTCTAAGTATAACAAGTTGGGTCTTGAGCTTGTCTCTCTTGAAGACAATTTCTCTCGTATGCCCAAGAAACCCTCAATGGCAGAAGAAAACAAATATGACAGACAAGATGATTCTATCAATATGGTTCTTGAGGAAGCTCTCACGCGACAAAGGGATGAAATGATGGATATTTTTCCCCTCATCCTTCAACACCCGTGATAGCATCAAGCGCATCTTCATCAAGAGACCACTTTGCAGGCACCTCGCCTTTCAAGGTATAGGTAAATTTTGATATTCCTATATTTGAAGGTAAGATAGATGCAGATTCCCTAGACAAATCGTTAAATATGTTAGAAGGTTATTTTTCTATTCACAATTTTTCCGACAGAGAAAACATCATCTTCACACTCCTTAAGGCTCTCACCCATTTCAAACATTGGTGGGAAACTTACTGGGAGAAAATTTCCACAGAGGAGTCTGGAATATATGGGGGCGAGCCCACTTATGATTTTTTTGTGGATGCAATAAAGGAACAGTATTACCCTGTTGGAAACTATGAGGACCAATATATGATATGGACCGCACTGCGGCAAGAAAGGGGCCAAGTAGTTCCTGAGTTCACCAATACCTTCCATACCTTGCGCACCAAGATGGGTATCAAGGACTCCGAATGAAATTTGGTGCTAAAATACTGCGGGGCTCTACATAGATACATCCAAACTGAAATGGATTTTCTTGACATCTCATCACTCAGTTCTTCTTATCGATATGATGTTAAAATTGAGAAGAAGTTTAAGCACTAGAACAAATGGTAGTTCGGGTATGCAAATCTGTAACAATTAAAGTATGATGAATATGGCCATAACAAACACTCTCCCGAAAACCAATCCAAGCCATAGGAAAAGAAGGGCCACGAGAAGATGAAGAAGGACACCTTAAAATGGTGCGATTTCGACAAAATCCCCTGGAAAAGCACCGATGAATGTCGCTCAAAACACTCATTGGTGAACGAGATCAAAGACAAGGAGCTGAACCTTGATTCATAAAATACTGATAGAATACAGATCATTGATGCAGAACCCATTGCTATTGTCACGACTGCAACAATTCAACCAGAATAACCAACAGATCTTGAAGAGGGGGAACACCCTTTTTATTCACATATGTGGGTGAAGGCACCTCACTGCATGTTATTGTTAATAGAGAAAGCCAAAAGAACCTCATCTCTTTGATTAGCTTCATTCTCTTTGTCACCATAAACTAATTAACATTCATTCCATTTGTACTAGTTGCAATTATTGTTGTTGTTGTGTGCTAATTCTATTGAGCATAAGTTTGGATCAAGTTGGTACCAAAACATTGTTTCACATGTAGATGTTGAGATCCAACATATTTTATAATAATGACTCACTCTCATAGAAATAAGTGAATGGAGGATGAATTACATAGTTACATTGAACTACTCATAGCCAAAGTTGTTAATATTAACACAAGTTGAGTATGTGGATGAACAATTGATGAGAATCACCCATTTTTTGTGGCACTTGGCATCCTTTATATTGCCACATTATAAGCTATTATCTCACAAACATCGTCATGAATTAATTCCAACTCAATATTAAGTAAAACTAGAAAGTATTTGTTGTCAAGTCAAGGTTCCTATCTCAAAGTGGAAACCAAGTTGGATATTTCACCATACAATTGTTAAAGCGACTCCTTACAACTTGATGATTCATCAAGGGAGTTGGGTTCATTCTATGAAATATGATAATTCACAAATGAATACAAATTTGCCTCCACGAAGTTACTTTGTACTACAAAACTTTTTGTATGGTGGGAGAATATATGTGAAAGAAAAGTGACCATTGGTGCCACAGAAGCCATGAATTGGAACAAATTCAAAATCTCTATCAATTAAGATAAATTTTATCTCCTCGACTACTGGAAGGAACAATAATAGTGGTAAATTCTACAAAAAAAGTCAATCAAACAACATATTTCCACATCCAAGAGTTCAACTACTATACAATTCAGGTTAGAGTGATAAATAAGGAAGCAATGATGGTGACCAAGTTCATTGGAAAACTTATAATACCAATTTAGAAGGCGCTTGATATATTCAATATTTTCCCTCTCGAGGATGCATGTTATAAGGCTAAGTTATAGGAAGCTAAAAATACTAAAATGAAGCCTAATAATGTTATTGATGCTAATTCCAACTAAGGAAATAAGATCATTTCAAAATATGGTACATTAAATAAGTTAGTGAGAGAGATTGTGCATCAAATCCAAGTCACCAAAAGAAGAACAAAGCACATTGAAGAAGTATAATATTATTTTCTATGACTAATTCAAGCACTTGAGGCATTCTAAAGATGAATGTTGGACACCATATCTAGAGAAGCACTAGAAGTTAACCATGATATAACAAAGAGAAAATGAGATATAAGTATCTGATCAATGGAGGGAATTTCTTTGAGTGTATTTGCACAAACTATGAGGATATTTATTCCATAAGGATATAGATCAAGGAATTTTGATTGCAATGTTTGAAGTAGCCAACCAACGATATATTATTTCAAAAGAGGCAATGAAGAATCATAATTTACCTACAATGGCACATCCTAAATCCTATTCCTTAGGTTAGCTTAGTCAAAATAAAGACTTCACATCCAACACAAGTGCAAGGTAATCTTAGTAGACTACATTAATGAAGTAAGGTTTGATGTTATTCCAATATTGGATGTGTATAGTGTGATTTTCGACAATTCACATCTATGGGATCAAGATTTGGTTTATCAATGACACCTAAACCAACACATGTTTGTCAAATATGCCCAAGGTTACTCAACAATAATGCATAAAGATCCATACTTATTAGCATATGTTTCGACAATTGAAGCATAGAGACTGATCAAAACCTTAAGACAATGTGATTTGGTAGTCTTATGTCCAAAGAAAGAGGAGAGAGTGACACTCTCCGATTAGGAAAGTTATGACCCTAAGTCCTTGTTGTTATTGCACAATTTGTATTTTGATCAAAGGAAAGGTTAATGGAAAGGAAAATTGGTGTAACATAGGTTATCCTATCACTGTCACCTCAATAGAATGCCTCTTTCTATTTAGGGTTGATGTACCAAGGGAGACGTCCTCGGTGACTTGGGGGTTTGATAAGGCAAGGTTAAGATGTCTATGAAAATGTCCCCTCTCACAAGTCACACTGATCAGAAAGTCCCAGGGTTTTAACCAATGAAGTAGTGGAGTATCAAGATGTACTTGCCTAGATCAAAGCAACAATAAAATATATCTTTCGCAAGTACAAATTGTTGTTAGTACTTTATAAAACCATGAACTTTATCAATAAAAGAAATGGCTGATATAATTGTGAAGCAAACAGAAATTTGTAGCAGCAATATTTATAAGATAATAGCTTCACAATAAGTTCCTTAAAATGGCTTAAAATGACCAAGAATAATCACTTATTAACATCAAAATATTAGCATTTGTCAGAAGCAAGTAAGGTAGTGCATTAATCAACTTTTTCAATTTCGTTTAGATGCTTTTAGTGATGCAATAGATGGTTGTAGCTTATCTTTGTAACAACAACAACTAAGTTAGTAGATTAGGCTATTCTAATGTTAGGAGTGGTTAGTAAATAACTTAAGGTATAGGTTTTGACAATGGTTTTTGTCAATCACTCAATATCAAGTCTTAGATTATTGCCTTTAGGGAAAATGGAATCCTTTAGATAACAACAAATCTTGAAGGAAAATATGATAGTAAGATAACTAAAGACAAGAGAGGCTAATAGTTGAAGTGTTGGTAACCCAAGGCTTCAACTACCAAACCCTAGGGGGAAATAACTACTAGGAAGTAGGTAACCCTAGGCCCTAGTATTTTTCCTCCTTATTTAGCTCAAGGATGAAGTAAATGAAGTCTTAGATGAAGAAAATTTGCTAGGGTGTTGCAATGGCAAGGCCCTTAGCAAAAGCTTCAAGAGAATCCGCTTCTTAGCAAAATTTAGTAGGTGGAAGCTATTAAGGCAAGGACAATAACATGTTCTTATCCTCCTAGCGTTTTAAGCTAGAAATTTCATAATATTAATGTAAATACAAGATAAACATAACTATAACCATTCAATGAAGAAGAATTGCATAAATATTACTTACATCCACCCAGAATCATCTAGCAAATACTCTAGTTGAACACTTCCACCAAGAAAATTGCCAAAATATTCCAAAATAAGCCTACTTCAACAAGTGCGCACTAAATTTCAGTCATGTAACCCCAAATAGGGCGCAAATTTTAGAACTCACACTTGTGTGAGTGAAATATCATGAAAAAATACAAGGGAAAATCCCTTATTTATATAGTTTCAATGACCAAAATTAGGTCAAAAAGGTCGACATGGTTAGTTTACACGTAATATCTAGTTTTTACATTAAATGAAATAATAAAACCCTAAATCAAGCATGAAAGGTGACATCATTCCCTTTTAGGGTGATGTTAGGCCTTTTTAGGGCAACATTGGTCTCCAAGAGGAAAATGTTAGGCCTCCTAAGGCCTATGGATCAAACCACACGTGCCACTTGGCACACAACTACCTCCAAAGTGTCCAAAATGTTGGGTGACATCATGGGACTCTCAAGGCCTACATAATAGTGAGAAGGGAAAGAACCCCCCGGGTCTAGGCCTGCCAGGATATCTCTGGTGGAATGTGATCCTCTCTCTCTGGTGCCAACCTCTAATTTGTCTCTGCCCCCGACTAGGGTCTCAACATCCATCTGGTGGGTTTTTATCCCTATAGAGGTCCTAACTAATCATATCCCCATGTGTACCTGTCTGTCAGGTGTGGCCCTACAACAACAACAAGTACGCCCTCCATGGGCTCATAAGTCACAGGGTCATAGAAATGTCAATCACATCTAATAATCAAGTTATTTAAACATGTGCATGAAACCCCCTTTCCCAGACAAGTTCTTAAAGATGTTATGCTATTCTACAACCCAGGTTTGCAGGGGACATTAGGATGTCCTATTGGGCTAGTTCTCATTGGATGTGGGATGTTTTCGGGTGAAGAAAAATCCAAGCCATGCAAGTGGATGAGGTGGTAAGGGATGTCTGAGCAATGGGTGTAGTGATGACAGGGGAATGTATGGCTTACCTGTGGGTGCCTATGAAGAGGGTGAGATGCACCTTGTCATGAATGAAAATGTTTCCAAGCCCATTCATGCCTTTTATCTTTTATCTTATTGTTTTGTCTTTCAAGAGACTAGTTAGGGGACACTGCCCTGGCATGGTGACCAGTGGTGACAATGTTACCCACAAGCATTTCATGGAGATGAAAAGGCTGGCTCGTGATGAGACCCCATTTCTCTTGGCTATGCCATGAAGAGCCACTACCCTAGCATGGTGACCAGCTGAATGGTAGTGTCATACCGCTATGGGCCCATGGACCTAATAGGTTGGCTCATGATGAGACCCCCTATCCTCCAACTTGGTCTTGATTTTATTATTTTATGGGTCCCTCTATTTCTTGCTGAGAAGCCTTTTATTTCTTTCTTGGGGATCTCTGGGTGAAACATCTAAAGGTTTTTTTCTTTTTTCTTTTATATTTTTATATCTACTTTTACCTTCTAGGCCTTTAGCCCCTTCTTCCCACAAGGTAAGTTACAAACCTTTGCTAGCTTGGCAAACCCAATGCCCGAACCAATGTATGGGGTGGATGAGAGGGGAAAAGATGAAAAGTGGTAAGTATGGTGGGAATAGACGACAAAATTTCATGAACCCACCTAGTGGCAACTCAAACCCCATGGGAACCAAATTACTAGGGCACCCTATCATTCCCCCCGGGTGTGGACAAGTGGAAAGCAATAAGGTCCAAGAACACGTTAGAAGTAAGAAGAATTAAATGCACATATTTAAATGTTTTGAGAATCAAAGTGACACATACCATGATACCCAGACTCATTACCTCATGGAGAAAGACCCACTGTTGCTGAAGGACAAGGGTGATGGGATGGATGTTCCTGCTGCTTACAAGGTCAAGGCGTTGAAGAAGAAAGTTGGGCCCTCCAGGGCTAGGCTTAAGTCAATATGGCTCTCTGTACTCCATGTCTAGGACCTATGAGCCTCGATACATAATCTCCTTAGTTATCCCTAGGCTAGGGGATAACACTTGTTATGCATAGATCTAGCATGATAGGAGAAGTCAACAAAGAAAAATAGCTAGGAAAGCTATTATAACACTAATTTGAGTTGTTCCAATAATTGTATGGAATGCATATTGTTATACCCATTTTATGGGATAACTAAGGAGATGATGTCTCGAGGCCCTTAGGTTGCAGAAATGGAGTACTAAGAGACAACTTGACTAGCAATGTCCATTTGCACTGATGGAGACCCACCTCACCACCACGCTCCAGGTTGATCATGACAACATCCACCACATCAACTGTCCTCTGAAAGACATTGGGTCTTTCTCCATGAGGCACAATTTAGGTATTATGGTGAGTGTCATTTCAATATTTGAGACATTTGAGTTTGTTACATCTATTATTTCTTTTGATTATGTGACGTTTTCTTGACATTATGCTCTTTTCCTTGTTTTAACTTGGTGGTTGGAATTGTAACTTAGTAAGTGGTTCACCCTTAGGGATAGGGTTGCTACTAGAAGGTCATTTGGATGAGTCATCATGCCATTCTCAACCATACTTATCACTTTCCACACTCCATCCCCTCATCTCCTCACCTTTTAGGATTTTTTGGTGTGTTGACCCAAGAAGGGGTTGTCCCTCACTTCATGAGAAGAAGGGGTTGAAAGCCCAAAGGCTTGTGGCGGGAAAAAGATAAAATCCTGATTATGAACCTTCCATATGATCATCAAAAGAGGTCTTGAGAGCAATGAAACACTTCTCTTAAAAAATCACAGACTTGCAAAAGAAAACACATAAATATAAATATCCCCACTTGTTGAGGTGTGTACACTCATGCGGTGTCCCTTTCTTTCATTGCATATGAAAATTTGTGTACCTCTAGCTTCAAGTGGTCTTGCAGTGCTTCCCCCCAAGATAATAGATTTCACTCTATATAGTACCCAAGGTCTTGGATCATTAATTAATTAATGACAATGAATGGGTTTGGGAAAATGATGCATTGAAAACGAAGGTGCAACACACCCTCTACAAAGGCAACCATAAGTGAGACACTACAACCTCTTGTATGTCATGAACCCCATGCCCAAAAGTTTTCCCCTCATCCATAACACATCATACACATGACTTAGAAGGAGGTACCCTTGGGAAACACCCCTAAACTTGATGGATGATTCACTCAATAGGTTGTTTTGTCAACCCTCCCATACTTAAACTTGGTAAATTGCATAGTGTCTTTGAGCATGAGTTTATTTTGATGAGGTGGCTTGGATGTACTTGCTTAGATGGATATTTTGTTGATTTGATTTAATAATAATGATGCTTTGACATGAGATCCTTGGAGGGCATATCCATTTGTCTTTGCAGGACCCAATTGGTGGACAATTTTGGAGGAACAAGCCTAGGTTGGGCTTCAATGGGGCTTGAAGCCCACGACTTGGATGTCAAGGGCCCACATGTCAGATGAAGAAGAATTTCCTTTGGAGGCCTAGAAGACACCTTAGATGATGTCACCAAGCCCTCACAAGTTAAACTATTTGCTTTAGAGGAAAAAAAATCACTTTAAGGGGCTTGATGTCATGCTTGAGGGGGATTTGAGTGGTGATGAGGACACATGGAATGTTTTGAAGGAAGGATGCTTTGGACCATGATCAAAATGCAAGTATTGAAGACATATGGCCTTTGGAGGCCTAGCACACCTATATCCAAGCCTAACGACTTATCCTAAGTGCCAAAACGTGGCCTCAAAGGAGGTTGACGTCATGATTTAGGGTTTTCTTTCATGTGCAAAAGTAAAATTAAATAATATTATTTGTTTAAAGGGGAAAAATAAGGGTTGTTTCCCCCTTATTTTTTATTTACCCTAACTTTTGTGGACAAACAATATTTAAGACATTTGGTATAAATAGAGATAATTTGAATCTCATTTCATAACATAACTCTCCCATTGTGAGAAGTACTTGGCTGAAATTTTCGCTATTCTTGGGCATTTTCTCTCTCTTTTTCACTTGTTATGATTTTCTTTGCTATTGGTGGAAAGAAGTGGTGCACTACCTCTTGTGGAGTATTTCTCTTGCATATTGGTGGATAACTCTTCGTAAAGTAGAAGTTTATCTTGTTAATTCTTGCTTTAGGTTAATGGTTTTATCTTGTTATGGACTCTTTTTCTTGGTTGCAAGGTTAACTAGTTGGATTTCTTGGGGAGTATAAGGGAATACAACCCCACTAATCCCATCAATATTTGTCTTGGAAATAATTTGTTTCTTAAGGTAGTGCTAGGATAAGTAAAAGGGCTTACACCCTCCTAGCACTTCCTAGTTAGCTTTACTTGCCATGGGGAGTATGAGGGTTTACACCCCCAAGGAAGTAGTAAAGTTAAATCATTTTTTGACTCCATAAACCAATAGTTAAAGAACTAATCATTTTTAATTTACATTGGTGAAATAAAATTGTTGCATTGGGATATGTGAAAACATGAGATAATCAACTTGTTCAAATTGCAATCTCTTATTGATGTTCTAGGCTTGTCATTGCCGCTAGGGCATCTCAATTTGCCTAGTATTTCTTGTTGTTTTTATAACATTTCATCTACATCCAGTAGGGCTACACAAACCTTCTTACTTTTTCATTCATACTACTCAACCATGCAAAGTTGTTGAAAGTTTGCCACATTAATCTACTAAGGCTAGCGCACTTTTGGGTGGGTTGTTGGCAAGTTTTGATGGTTGACTTCTCTTCTGTAATAACTTGTTTGTTATATCCATAAGGCTGATAATTATTTCTGTAGAACTTGTTTACAACAACCTTACATTGTTGCTAATGTTTTATGCTATCTTCTTGAGCTAAACTAGTCAATTCGCTAGCTTGTCTCTTGTGCTTTTCACTAAGCTTTAAGCAACCTTATTTTGTAGCTCTTACTATATTTTTTTTGTTGATATATACTTTTTTTTACTTCTGCAATTAAGGACAACAAGCTTAACTTGATTTTCCACCTAACATTATATGCATATATTTGGCTTGTTCTTTTGTTTCGGGCAGGTACATTACTTCTTACAAGAACTCTTGTCTCTTGGAAAATTCTGGCTACCACCAAGACTCCTTCTCAAGCCCTTTCCGTGCTTAGTATCTTGACCTATAGGGGCTACACTTCCATCATACCACTTTTCGTCTCATTTCCCCCTAGGATAATCGGGATTCCCCCCTTGAGGTGATTACTTCATCTCAAAAGTGACATGAATACTTGCCTAAGGTGACAGTGGGTAGGTGTTCTCTTAGTTGTCTCCATTTTGTGGTTGGGTCATGATTTTCCCAACCTACAACTTGTGCAATAACACATCCAATATGCACAATCAAGCACTACACTAACCTACAAAGAGAGTTATTCTTCCAAATCAAGTGTTTCATGGGGCTTCATTGTTGGAGAATGAAAAGACGAAGAGATATATTTAGGAGTTGTTGAACAAGATCCACATTCAACCTTGATCACTACGTTGTGGATCTTCCATTGTTCTTGTTTCAAATAAGGATTCCACATGGAGAATGTGTGTGGGTTATTGAATTTCGAATAGATTCACCCCAAAGAACATATATCCATTATCATGTTTCGACAATCTACTATATCAATTGCATGGAGATAAGAACTTCAATAATATCAACCTAAAGTCCGCTTATTATATGATTTGTGTTAAGTAAGAAAATACATGGAAAACAACCTTAAAAAAATGTAAATGATTATTTGAACGGTTGGCGATACTATTTGATCTTATTAATTCCCACGTGACATCCATACAAAAATGGAACAAAGTTCTCAAAGAGTATCTTGACTCATTTTTTATTAGGTACACAGATGGCATATTGGGTTTTAGTAAAACTTGGGATGCCCACTCACGAAGCTACCTAAATTATGTACTAGTAGCATTGTAGAGAGAAGTTACTTGGGAACATGAAGAAGTGTATATTTAGGCTAGTATAACTTGTTTATCTCGGATTTTGTGTGGACCAAGGTGGACTTAACATTGATTCAACAAAAAAATTCAAGCATCATCCATTGATCATCATTGAAGAACATTCATGACGAATAAAGTTTCATGGGAATGCCAAATTATCTCGGGAATTCATCACATAGTTTTCCTATGTGTGAACCTTCTTAATGAATTGGATCACAACTAAGTCAATTTTAGTTGGCACACCATGTACCAAGAAGCATTAAAAAAGATCAAGGACCAAGTTGTGATTGCACATGTGCTCATCCTAAGTAACATTCAACAATTATTCGTGATTGAGTTGGACGCCTTTGCCATGGGCATGGTATCGGTGCAACACTAAATATTAATATTCTAAGAATTTTCACTTCGGTGTATAACCAAGAGATATATGACTACCTTTAGTTTATGGTGTTATGGCTATTAAGTATGATATGTAGGGTTATGTAAAAATAAGTTCATTGATTGAGCATAATTATTAGATGTTTGGATGAAAAGTTTGCAAAGATGGCTAGTTCTATCATGGCTTGGAAACTTATAGAAGTAGAAGTTTAATAGTTCCACAAGTCCATGTATATGTATGTATAGGTTGACATAGGATCGTATATAAAAAAATTGCAACCTACTAAAATACAAACAATATATAAACAAAACATGGCATGTGCACAACAACCACCTATTATTAAGATTTAATAATGATAGGACATGATGATTATAATCTCAGGTAGTTAAATTATATGTTAACAAGGACCATGAACAAGATGGAAAAATTAAGCCTTAAGTCCATTTATGCACATATTTTTTCTTCTAGATGTTTATTCTTTGAGTAAAAAGGAATGGAAAACATTTTTGTTACCACCTTCCCCATAGTTGATTGTGATTTATTATAATACTAAAAAGATCATCATGACCCATGGGAGATGCCTATATATTGTTAGAATGAAATGGTAGAATATTGCAAATAAAAAAACATCATAACAAGAACAAATGGACATTAACTACTAACAATGGGGTTGTGGTCTACGTGTGAAGATAGTGACATATCAAGCTATCTACCATGGTTCAATTCCCTCTAGGTATGAATAAGTGGTTGGAACTTGGAACCAAATGAAATGTAATGTCCCCCACCTCTTGATGAAGAGGTCCGAAGAGACTCAGTAATCTATCTATCCTCACTAGACTATAGTATTAGGCATCTTGGGGAAAAAGTCAACCAGAAGACACTTCCTAAACATAACATTCTATTACTGAGTTGACTTTGTGTGAAAAAGGGTAACTCAACAAACTAACTCAACAAATGAATAGACTGGAGCTATAAAAGAAAGGGCATGGTGCACTTCTAAGCCAGTCTGGATTATTATCTTATTTTGCATTGGAGCTCTTGAGCACAAGCCGTTTTGATGGTTTTGAGTCTAAAACCCTAGAGATCAACTCGGTGGTGAACAATTCCACCTTCCTTGATCTAGGCTTGGTATTGGAGGTGAAATAATCCTCCCACACCATTCTACAGTGTTGCAGGGGTTTGATCTAGTGGCAAAAACAAGCTAGTGCGCAACCTAGGGGGTTTCCAACTAGGGGGGCCCACCAACTTGATGAGTTTGGCTCGATCTGGAGAAAGGAGGGGGATTCTTGGCAAATGATCATCTGGGTTTTTTTTGTATGGTCCCTAACATCGTTTCTAGTCTATTCTAGAGGAGGTTATCCTAGTATTTTATTTCCTGGAGCTTGGCACAATTTGGAGAAGAGAGGGGCGCATTACAAGAAGTGGTTTTCATTTTTTACTAGCCCAGATCTTCATATATTGTCTTGAGATTTCATAAAATTGTTTGTATTGGCCCAATCTACCATTATGGATATTTTGGTGGAAGTTGGAGGCTCCTAGAGGGGATAACGAAATCTTGTTGATTCAATCAAACCAGGAGGGCACAAACCAATAGAGGGTTTGCTCAGTTGGAGGAGAAGAACTTCTCCATTCATCTTGAAACTTGTCTAGGAGGAATATAATAGCTCGATCTACATTCCAGGAAAGTTTAGAGGAATTTGGAGCTCAGAAAGAGGAGGGACAAAACTTGAGGGTTTATCAACAGCTAGAGTAGTGTGCAACTCACCCAGTTGGAGGGGTTTTGCAGTATATTGAATGGGTTCTCTTATCTTCAGTCTTATCTTGCATGCTGTGAGCCTTTGGAGTCTTGGATATTATTCTCAAACATCCTTTGGGAGGATATTGTCTTTGTATTTATTACTATTGTATCGACTGGCAACCCATCTTTGATATTATTGGGGTTTTCTTCCAGATTTGCAGATCTATTGTTCAAAGGATCTTCCTACTATCTAAATAAAGGTCATATATGACATTATTGGTCCTATACTAGTATTCTTTGTGTATCTTGTCTTTTTTATGATTATATGCTTCATATATACTATTCCATTGCTTAAAGTAAACCCTAATGCATGAGTAAACCTKCAAACACATAAGAAAAACATAACAAACAGTAACCAGTTAGTGTTCCAAGAAAAAAAATTGGCTTGGGAACATTACAGTGGTATTAGAGCGTTGATCCTCCCAACTTGTGGGGATTATCGCATGCATAAGTTTAGTGGTATTTACATGGGAAGATGCAGGAAGTAGACAAGTGAAASATAGGCAGAGATGGAGGGTTCAAGTGAGGACAATGAGCCACAAATTCTAGCAGGGTTCGTCAAGGAGTTACAACACTCCGTAAATCAGACACAAAGCACCCTTGTTCATCATCTATAGGAAAACAAAGAAGATGTGCACAGGGGACAACTTGAAATGACAGAGACTCTGGAAAGAGTGAATGCCAACCAGGAAAAACTTATGCAACTCCTATTACAGATGACTCATGCAGGGAAGGGACCATAGGTTTATGTAAACAGGGAAGCTAGTGTATCTCACGAGGGAACTAGACATCAGCAGAAGTATAGCCCTCATTATCACACTAAGGGATAGAGTTATGGAGGTGGATATCCTCAGGGAGAAACACACAGTAGGGCCACCCCTAGACCTTATCTACCTACAGTCCTGGATAACCAGCCACAACACAACTATGAGGATGAAATTGAGGACAACTTTGAGCAGTATGCCAAGGAGTATTATGCCTTGAGTGTAGGATTCCAGAGGCAAGTCAGGCTCGACCAATATTATGGAATCAAGTTTCGAGGTAAGACTAAAAAGTATCAAAGGTCCAACTATGAATTGGAGCGCAGGGTAGGCAAGATGAAGATTCCTTATTTTGATGGATCTTCTAAGGTGACTGCACAAGCATGGGTGCAGAAACTAGATACCTACGTATAGCTTAACCCCATGAGGGAGATGGATGCCATAATATTTTCCACCATGTACTTGGAGGGCAAGGCTCATGATTGGTGGTACCATGGGTTGACCACACTGGGTGACAACCAGATCACATCCTATACAGAGCTCACACATAGGCTCATTGATAGGTTTGACCAGGGGGACCCAGAGCTACCTTTTAGGGAGCTCACACAACTCAGACAGACAAGATCACCAGAGGTTTACATAGAAGAGTTCCAGAGAATAGTAGTGATGGTACATGATGTATCTCAATCGAGACTTATGATGCTCTTCACAGAAGGGTTGATAGATCCCTTGAGAGGTTGGGAAATTTATTTGACAAGCAAGTGCTTCCTCTATTTTGGTTTAGGGGTTTAAGTATTTTTTGATAGAACAATTCATGTCCATATGACTATAATTGATGCCTTGTATATTTGTCAATTCTCTCTCTCTATTTCA